>APFE031639856.1:5999-26066 GCA_000404065.3 Pinus taeda | reverse complement strand
GGTCAGATATTTATTCTCTAATATATAACATGAAATTGAAATATGAGTAAGCCAAGTTTAAACAGTTTGACTTATTCATGAATTGTGGCAAAGGTTGGACAAGTTGCACACAATTGTTTTATTACAAAAATGAAGTAGTAGTGGCATTTGAATTTGCACACTTTCCTTGGTCTATTTTTGCTTGGGGTTCATTTCTTTCATTTCTTTTTTACCACTTTATTTTTCTTACCCTTTGATTTTTCTTTTAGGGTATACCCTCTTTACATTTTTTAACTTTTTTTATTTTTTGGTTTTTCAAGAATATGGAACACCTTTGCTCAAGAAAGAAGGTTTTAACATATTCCACAGTTCGATCAAGACAATCATGAAAGATGAAACCTATTGGTATAGGAGGCTAACACGATCATCGATCTGCGGGACTGGCCCTCGTACTGCCACGTCATACTGACATTAGCTACCATCTAGATCCATCGAGATCAATCCTGATTTGCTATGTGGCCCCCCTGAAGGAGAGAGAAAAGGGCCCGCTTGCCCTTATTTTTTCACTGCCATCCTTTGTTAAATGGTTTTCAGCCCCTCCTGGCGGTTTTATACTATATCAAGACTTATCCACTTCACAATATTTTTAACCCCAGTCTCGTCCATAATAGTTGATACTTTGTGTTGCCTGAGTGTGATATGTGATTGCGATGACCATGAGCCTCTGAAGCTTGCAATCACAGATATCGGTGATCACTGATCGCAAGTTGCTCTGTCCTCCCCACACCACTTCTCTTAGGAAACTGTGATTTCGATTAGCCTCCCCTTGGGTTTTTTCTCTTCGTTTTATGGCTTTCAAAAGATATCTTCGATCTGCTCTAACTTATGATCCAGAGTCTATTTTTGGACTTCCACCTACCGTTGGGAAGCTTATTCTGAGCACTATCCAGTGGAGAGGGTCTGAGTTGGGTTTGAGAGCTTTTGTGGCTGGAAATATGGCTGCAAACTTCTTTGTTTTTAGGTACTCTTTGTACCACTGAAACTCTATTTTCAAAAGGTGACAACAAAGTGTCTGGCAGAATATTCCACACAAGCAAGATAGCATTAACAACTGATACAACACATTTCCATTAGCATATGTACTAAAACAACCAAAATAGTTCAATTATCTTAATATAGTTTAAATCAACATGCATTACAAGCATCCAAAAAATAGTCTTACAAATGAATACAATATGTGTGAAAACGTGTTGGCCCATTAACAGGCTTCTAAATTAAGCGAAAGTTCCAAGACACATCCATACACCATTTCATCACCCTCCCCGATAACAGGGCATTCGAGCCACTGCTCACTCCTCGACGAAAAGAATATAGACTCTCAAGGCTATGTGGGAGGAGCCAAGGTGAAAAGTATTTGTCATGTACAAATGAGGGGTATATATAGCCAAGGGTGAAACTAACCCTTGTGATTGTTCGACTTCCCTCATGACTATTTGACTTACATGACTCTTCAACTTTCCATTTGGGTCTCTTGGAATTCAATTTTACATTACATTGATTATAGCAGTATGGCCCATAGTAGTGATGCAGTTGAGATGACTCATGACATGATGTGATAGGACAGTGCTGGTATGTCCATGTTGATGGTGGTTTCCATGTTGAGATGTAGTGTTGCTGAGTGATGAGTGTACTCTTGGTGTATCATAGCTTCACTTCCACATGGCAAGGTGTGTGGAGTCATCGATGCTGTCGATGTTCACTTGATGTTGCACATGCATGTATCCCCTTCACTGTTACTTGGCATGCTTCATGTGTTCATTCGTTTGTGAACAAATCTCCTAGCATGTGCTCCTTGTTCATCTCATTCATCATCACGCCATGTCTCATCCATGTACCTATATCTGCAATCACTCATGAAGAGACAAAATCAAATCCAAAAATCTCCTAGTCTACCATGATGCATCATCTTTCATTTTCATGTGCAGGTGACTGGGAGAGAGGACAAGGCTCGAAAATTGCACAGAGCACATTTCAGGTCGGGATGCGTGCTTTGGGGCACTGTCAAGGAAAATTGCACAGAGGTTACTGGGAGGCTGAGATGGCCAGTTTGGAACAACAGTGAGCTTCTACAGGATCTAGCTCAGCTGGGAGGCAGAACTGCGCAATTTTTTTAGGGAGGCAGTGCAAGCAGCAGGGAGGACACTGGCAGTGAAAACTACACAGACTCCCCAGGGAGGGTAGCAATGGGATGCGAAAGCTTGCTAGCTAAGACTACGCAGAACTGGCAGGCTAGCCTACAAGACATGTATGCATAGTTTCTAGGTTGAGCGGGATGTCGAGCAGCCAGAGGACAGTCCAAAAAAACTTCATAGTTTTCAGGAGGAGCAGTAGGCAGGCTGACAGAACTACACAAATTTTTGGGACAGTGAAGTGACAGGAACCGAGTGCTTGTCCTTCATGTCTGTGAAATTTCTTCAGTCAGTGGAGGCAGGCATGCTAACAACTTCTGCATAATTTTTTGGAGGAGTGAAGCCTAGGGTCATTGCCTCGTCAAACTCTCGGTTGACCAACAGGAGGCTTGATAGATTTGCTTGCGGGCAACGCAGATTGATATGGCTTCTTGGGCAACTTCTACATTGTTCTGGGTGACAGTCAGTCGGGTCAATTCCAAGATTATGCAGTTCAGACTTCTTGGGAGGGATCCTCAAGCTTTGCGCAATTCTGGGTAGTAGTACATGATCACTGAGGGCTAATACTGCACAGTACAACTTAGCGAAGGTCCGGCAAGTGGAGGGCGGTCTGGTCGACAGATCATTAGAAAAATGACTAAGTGTATGAACGAGTGGACTCATGCATGCATGACCTTGCGAACACACACTCAACATGACTCGATGACAAGACACCTCGAACCAGCAAGACAACATACACTCAATGTGACTGACCAACGAGTGAGAGCGACAAGCGCGACACTCGAGATAGATCGTTGAACAACCGCGACGACACTTATGAAACATTGCATAAAACTTCATGTGTGAGTGATACATATGTTTACATAGTGATTACAACTTGTACACACAAACACGGACCTTGAACATAGCCAAAACACGACTGCAAGCATGACATTGTGACCAACATACTAAAAGATGTCCAGTAAATAGTTAAGCAAGACAGGTGCAAAGACTCGACACGAGCTCATGGGATGAGCCCAAATGTTTGCAAACATCAAGGAAAAAACCAAGGAAGGCTCTGAAATTGGATGCAGACCAAAATTTTGGAGGGTGTTACAGCCGCTACAACACTTGGCAACACACTGGTTGAATACCAACTTCTTTGTTTTGGTCCATTGACAGCACAGGGCCTTGGTCCATTAGGGAGTATTAAATCGTTGTGCAGGTTACTTCGGATTCCCCACTTACCCCATGGATAGACATGGTTCACCTTTTGCCAACTTAGTCAAACACAATAACAAGTTTCAGCTTGATCACAGTGTTTCACAATCGGGAAGGGTAGTTTGGCTCGCGAGTTAAAAAAATTCAGAGTATAAGTTTTTATCTCTAGTGTTGCTCCACTGTCAGCAGGCCTGGACAGTACCCTGGTGGAGTGATGCAGGAGCACACACTTTTCTCCACTGCCAGCAAGCATGTTTAGTACCCCGGTGGAGTTGCATGCTTCACCTCTCTGTGTAGGAAAACTTTCTCTTATTTCGCCTTTGTATTTTTTTTTAACAGAGGACTGTGCATAGGTACTTATTTATTTTTTGGGCGAAAGAGGGATTCCAACTTATTGAGAGTAGAAGAGGTTGTTCCTTCAGAGAAGAATGTAATACCTCTGACATAGGTTTGCTCATTTGGATTTTCCCCTTCCCCGTTTCTACTAGTTGGATGAGCTTGAACACACAGGGCAGAAGGTTGAGTACAAGCATGGGGTTTCCCAGTGTGGACACAGGTTCATGGTTGTACTCAATCTTCCCTTGCAGATGGCTCATATTTTCCATCAAGAATTCATCGGTCGAAGGTTATAAAAAAGCATAGAGAAGACGAATGCAGGACTGGCCAAGTGCTTGCAATGTCATAAGACTCTTTGGATCTCAGCCACATACTCATTCAAAAGTCAGAACTCAGTAGAGGGCAGCACTTATTGAAAAACCAAAAATAGAATGATACTAAGCAAACAAAACAAAACAGAATAAAAATATTAAAGCAAAGAGAAAAGGCAACAAGCAGTAAACAAACTATGTACATGGCGCATAGCGCGGCCCCGACTTACTGAAAGTAGTGTTTGATATCTTAGTCGTTAGCAGGAAGGTTGTCAATCCTCTCGTCAAGTGATTGCAGATAGTACGTGTGTGGGCCAAGCTTCTCCTGAAACAGTGTCAAACTATCAGGTTCTGCTACCAGAACCTAGTTGTATCTCGAAATACCATTGAGAAAAGACAACATTCCTACTCCAGATATTGCGTGTAACATAGGTTCCATTAATGGCACTGGGTAGTTGTTTTTGTCCGGGGCACAGTTCAAGTTTCAAAAATCAATGCATAAGCGGATCTTCCCTGATTTCTTATGTACAGGACTCAAATTAAAACCCATGTAAAATGACAAACTCTATAAATGATTGAGCATCCAACAACTTAGTTAGTTCTTTTTGTATAAGGGGTTCAAGTGACAGATGTACTTTCCTCAGTTTTTGTTGCAATGGCTTGACCCCTTCTTTGATTGGATTCACGTGTTGGATTATTCACTTGCCTTATGTCTTCAGATCATCATATGTCCATGCAAACACATCCCGATATTGTTTTAACAAGTGGAAAAAAACTTGTCGCTCCTACAATGTGCAACACCTACCGAGACTAATGAACTTCAGATCATGCTTTGTTCCCAGGTTGATTTATTTGTACATCATGGTGGAACTGTGGGTTTTGTTCTTTCTTGACCCTTGGAAACAGTTCTAAAATCATAAAGCTTATCGAGAGATACCACACCCTTGCGGATGAGGTCTCCTTTCTTTTCATCAACTGTAGCTTGTAGAGACTGCTTGTGATCAACTTCGCCAATCGCTATGTCCTTGATGACATCGGCATTGGCCATGAAGTGCAGTACCTATTCTTCATCATCAAAAATGCGTAGATTAGCTATGTTATCAGGGATAAAAGGCTTGTACAAAATTTCAACAGTAAGCCTATCCCTAGGCAGTGACATCCTAACAGTTGTGTTTGCTAAGGCATCGGCAGCTGCATTACGCGTTCTTGGCACAACAATGATATTGAAAGCTTGGAAGTTAGAGATTAATCGCCATACCTCTTGCTAATAAATTTCAATATGAGGTGAAAAATAGTGTATGGTGTTACGTACCTTCTGTACCATGATTTCTGAATCACCTATCACTTTGAGCGAAGCAACATTGAGGCTAATGGCTTTGTGCAAGCCTAATACGAGTCCTTCGTATCCAGCAGTGTTGTTTGTGCACTCGAACTCTAAGCGGCTTAAGATAAAATGTTTCATGTGCTTCCGTTCTATCAAGACACACCCAGCTCTAGAGCCATCTCGTGTCTTTCATCCATCAAAATACATGGTCCACAACTCGTCTGTACACAGACCACTTGACACGCTAGTACTACTGCTGCTATTGCTACTAGAGTTACAATGTTTTCTACAAGTTTCATTTCCATCAGTTGGGCAATGAAGGAGACCCAACCTTGTGTCTGGTGGGGTTGGAGTTGGTTGTGTGAGATAACACCCCAGTTGTGTTTCCAAGATGCAGTTGCCGAACATGAGTTCTGCGAAAGCCAATTGTTCGTTCTCTCCATTAATGGGAGTGAAATTGTGTCATGTATCTCTTGGATAACACCCGGATCTAATTGCTTTTCCCCTGGTATGGAAACCACAAGTGTGACCATTCTATAGCAAAGTACCCATTCAACTTGTTGGACCAGTCTCTGCTAAGTAGTAAGCTATACGTTGTCGATATGTCCACAATGACAATGTTGATGCACTGGTGAACTCAACCGTCATTAGATAATCGGATGATCACATCCCGAAGTTCACCAATGGCTAGTACGCACATTCGATCTAGCTAGATGATCTGCACAGATGCCTTTCTCAATTACGCATTGATCTACTTGGCAATGGAGAGTGGCACGACATTGGATGATGCGCCAAAATCAACCAAAGAGATGTGAACATTGCAGTTAAAAATTTCAAAAGAAAGCAAGAATGGAGGGTAAATAGAGTTTGCTTCTTCCATTCGGAGTGCGTTGAGAATAGTTGTGATTGAACTAGGAGATGTGCTTTCTCCCTTGATAGTAGAGGTTGTGTTGTCTGCAGATGTTTTCCCTAATGCTCGTAGCAGGATATCCCACTGACCCTAGATCTTAGCTAACTCAAAAAAAGAGATGTTTGCATGAGTTTTCTTCATATCTTCCATAATATTGTAATCAAGAGCGTGTAAACTCACCGAGATGTTTGGGGTCAGACTCGTGTTTGTACTGTCCAATGAGTGTTCTGAATTTTACTACTCATGGATGTACTCTTGTCTGTAGTTTCCTTTCTGGACTTGCTTTGATCTTTCTCCTTTGGGACAGTTAGTGGATCAACCTTCCTCATCAATAATTTCAACTTTTCTCGCACCTCCCCTGTAATAGGGGGAGCCCCTTGACTTCTAAGATTGTATTGACCACTTTGCTTTGGGGGCTACTTCTCGATGTTCATTTCCTGTGTTAATACATGTTGATCACTTGCCTAGTGCTTGATGCCTCATCAGATGCAACATTTTCCTCATTATCTTCATCTTCTGGTTGACACTATGCATTGTTTACCATGTTCGTTATATTGACACACATCAAGTTCGCACCTCATTTCCATTCCGGACAAGTCCCTTCTAGGTGATGATCTACATGGAATGAGAAAAACTTGGAGTTCGCAAACATGTCCGTGTGAACCACTGAGATGGACCTCTACACAGTTTTAGCCAAGAAGCGGTTGCTACCTGATGACATGCTTCCCTTTTGTTTTCCAGGAAGCCGACTTCTAGAAAATGTCTTAATAGTTTGTTCTTTTAGTTCAAAGACCTTTGTTTTCAATTTCTTGACAAGACAAGTAAGGGTCTCAATGTCACTTGCTTCCTTGTCTTTACCCTTGCTCGCTACAGCCTGGGGCTTCCTGCTCACATATCTAGAGTCTTTCGTTGGTTCATCATCCTTGATGACTCCAATCACGTGCAGGTCTTTTTCCACAACGATCACCTCTTCATAGTTCTCTAGTAATGTTGGTTTCATAGCTCGCTTGACGAACTGTGCAATACTGGTTGGCAGTGCAAACGTATAATAGTCGACAGTGATGGAGTCATGAGGTTTTTTGTCTACTACAAACTTGTTCAATATGCACAAAAACCTCTGATTAAAATATT
Source organism: Pinus taeda (assembly GCA_000404065.3). Classification (NCBI taxonomy): domain Eukaryota; kingdom Viridiplantae; phylum Streptophyta; class Pinopsida; order Pinales; family Pinaceae; genus Pinus; species Pinus taeda. Next base: position 18,686 of record APFE031639856.1, on the reverse strand, counting down.
TTACTTTCTCTTTCAACTCCATCTTCAGACTGCCCAACTCTTTGAGCAACATGGTAGCGGTCTTATCATCAGCAAATTTTTCCAAAAACATTCCTTTGAACATACCCCAGTTCTGGATGGAGTTGACAGGAAGGTTGTGATACCATACCGCTACTTGACCATCCAAGGTACACAGAAACAATTTGCATGCAACGTTGTCGTACCATACCTTGAGTGTCTGTAGTTGTAGGTGGAAGTTGTCCAAGTGGTCTTCATCCTTTACTGCTTTGTCAGGAACATACTTTGTCAACATCCTCTCCGAACGTTTTGGCATCTTGTGAAAAACACCCAGGAGAGCCAATGGTCCCTGAGTCATCCATTCTAAGTTTTGGTCATCCATGTCTTCTTCTTTTTCGTTCTCCTCCTCTTCTTCAAAATCTGATGGTTCCAACTCTGAGTCTATTGGTTCGTCTTTGCCTCCTCCTCCTTCATTTCCTTCCCCTCCACCTCTTGTACCGGAGTCTGAGCCCAAGATCACGAGGGTGTCATGTTCTCCCTATCGAAAGATTGGAGGTTCCTCTCCATTCTCAAAAGCTTCTACCAGACCTTCGAGTGTGGCAAGAACTGCTTCTTCCACTGATGATACAACAACTTATGTGGGTGTGGCATTTGGCTTCTTTGATGTGTATGGAAGATCTTGTATTCTTGTGATTAGTCTAATTGCTTTGGCAAACTGATGAGTGATAGGACAGACAGGGTGAAGGTGCTGATACGAAAGTTCGTGTTCACATCTAGGAGGTGAGGAGTAACCAACTGCAAAGTCGTGCGTAGGTGAGAGGGAGTGTGAGTTACTTACTTGACCAAATGATTGATGAGTGGGGGTGAGAGGACATTCAGCCATAAACAACTACTGGCCCTCCTTCTAGTGCTAGAAATGTTGATGGTGATGGACCTGCCAACATTCAGGGGATCTCCCCGATATGAAGTCCCAACTAGACCTTACACTGTTTGGTGTAGGAGTCCCATCTGGTATGATCGCCCGGTTGCCATTATCTTAAATATTTTCCTTATCTCTTGCTTGATAGCACATGAGAGTGATTTACTTTGCCTTCGAACAGTGAGGTTCACGTGCCTAGTGTGTGCTTAGTGTCGCTTGTGTCAAGGTTCTTTCACTGAAGAGGGAGAGGGTGAGAGTGAGTCTCAAGTTGAAAGGGAATAGTCCCAACTTTTTTAACACACAACATAATAGGACATGCACAGTTTCTGGTGGAGTAGTCCACATGGATGCGGCAGTCACAAAACATAAGTTGAACAGATAGCATGTACAACACCCATCAAAATAGTCCACACGAGTGCAACAATCGTTATAAAAATTTTATCAAAATGAGTTTGTCAAGTGTCCAGAGGAATAGTCCACACGGGAGAGACAGGGTTAACAACTGATACAACACATTTCCAATAGCATATGTACTAAATAAACTGAAATAGTTCAACTGTCTTAATAGAGGTTAAAGCAACATGCATTACAAACATCCAAAGAATAGTCTTAGAAACGAATACAATACATGTGTGAAAATGTGCTAGCATGTTAACAGGATTCTAAATTAAGCGAAATTTCTAAGACACATTCGTACACCATTACATCACTAACCCCGATAATGGGGCGTTGGAGCCACTGCTCGCTCCTCGAAAAAAAGACTATAGACTCTCAAGGCTACGTGGGAGGAGCAAAGGTGAAAATTCCTTTGCGTGTACAAATGAGAGGTAAATATAGCCAAGGGTGAAACTAACCCTTGTGACTGTTCGACTTCCCTCATGATTATTTGACTTACATGACTCTTCAACTTTACATGTGGGTCTCTTGGACTTCCACATTAAATTACATTTATTACAACAGTATGGCCCACTATAGTGATGCAATCGAGATGACTCACGACATGACTCGACACGATACTGCTGGTATGTCCATGTTGATGGTTGTGTCCATGTTGAGCTGCAGTGCTATTGAGTGATGATTGTGCTCTTGGTGTATCATAGATTCACCTTTGCATGGCAAGGTGTGTGGATTCTTTGATGGCCTTGGTGTTCACTTGATGTTGCACATGCATGTATCCCCTTCACTGGTATTTGGCATGATTCATGTATTCATTCATTCGCAAACAAGTCTCCTAGCATGCACTCATTGTTCATCCTGTTCGTTGTCGCGCCATGTCTCATCCATGTACCTGTATCTGCAATCACTCATGATGAGACGACATCAAATCCAAAAATCTCCTAGTCTACCATGATGCATCATCTTTCATTTTCGAGTGCGGGTGACCGAGAGAGAGGAAAAGGCTCTGAAACTGTGCAGAGTGCATTTCAAGCCGGGATGCGGGCTTCAAGGCACTGTCAAGGAAAATTGCGCAAAGGTCACTGGGAGGCTGGGATGGACAGTCTAGAATAGCAGTGACCCTATGTGGTATTTGGCTTAGCTGTGAGGTAGAACTGCGCAATTTTTTTAAGGAGGCAGTGCGGGAAACAAGGAGGACACTAACAGTGGAAAATATGCAGATTCTCCAGGGAGGCTGGTAACGGGCTGCGAGATTTTGTTGGCCAAAACTGCGTAGAACTTACAAGCTGGCGTGCAAGACATGTCTGCGTAATTTCTGGTCTAAGCAGGGTATCGGGCAACTGGAGGAAAGTCCAAGAAAACTTCGCAGTTTTCAAGAGTAGCACCAGGCCGACTGACAAGGGGAATGGCTGATAGAATTGTGGAAATTTCAGGGACAATGCAGTGGCAGGCACCGGGTACCTTTACTTCATGTCTGCACAATTTCTTTAGTTAGTGGAGGCAGGCATGCTGATAGCTTCTACGCAATTTTTTGAAGGAGTGAAGCCTGAGGTCACTGCCTGGTCAAACTCTCAAGTTGACCAGTAGGAGGCTTGATAGATTTGCTTGCAGGCAACGTAAATTGATATGGCTTCTTGGGAAACTTCTTTGTTGTTTTGGGTGACAATCAATTGGGTCGATTCTAGGATTGCACAGTACAAACTACCTAGGAAGCAGCCTCAAGTTTTGCGTAATTCTAGGCAGCAGTACATAATCATTGAGGGCTGAAACTGCACAATGCATCTCAGATGAGGTCCGGTGGGTGGAGGGTGGTCTGGTCGACAGATCATTGGCAAAATGACTAAGTGTGTGAACGAGTGGACTCGTGCATGCATGACCTTGCGAACACACACTCAACATGACTCGACAACAAGACACCTCGAACCAACAAGACAACATACACTCAGTGTGACTGACCAACGGATGCGAGCGACAGGCACAACACTTGAGATAGATCGTTGAACGACCGCGACGACACTTACGCGACATTGCATACAAATTCTTGTGTGAATGTGACATATGCTTACATAGCGAATACAACTTGTACACATGAAGACGGACCTTGAACATAGCTAGAACATGACTGCAAGCATGAAATTGTGACCAACATACTAAAATATGTCTGGTGAATGGAAGCAAGGCAGGTGCAAAGACTCGACACAAGCTCATGGGATGAGCCCGAGTGTTTGCAAACATCAAGGAAAAAACCAAGGAAGGCTCCAAAATTGGATACAGGCCAGAATTTTGGAGGGTGTTGCAGCTGCTACAACATGTCTAGTGTACACATGTATGTATGTATGTATGTCATGTATGATAGGGTCATCATGGATCATAATTATTTTATGCTAATGTTTATATGTACATATGTATGTATGTATGCCATTGACTAACCAGATCATTATTGTTTTACGTTGATGCTTATACGTATATATTTGTATGTATGCATATCGTGTCTAACAGGATCATGATTGTTTATGCTAATGTTTATATATATGTGTGTATCTATGTATCTATGTCACTGTCCAACAGGGTCATCAAGAATCATTCTTGTGGAAGAATGATTGCTTATGTAGGTGAACGGCATGAAGTGGTTCCTGGTCTTACGAGGAATCAATTGGGCAGAGTAACCCTCACAAATATATGAGGTTAGTATCATGTGGTTGTGAATTGATATTATGTGATTATATTATGTCTATGTTATGGACAGGCTATACCAAGGGATACATCTGTGAAATGAAAGAAGTGTGGTCTACGACATGCTGGAACAAACATGGATAAGACACTGGAAGCAAGGTTGCTTGGTAGAGACAATGTGGTTTTGGATGTGTGGTACTATTGTTGTGCATATGTTGTATAAGTTGTACATGTTGCATCTGTGATGTTGTGTACATGCGGTGTTTTGTATATATAGTGTGTGTATGTGTTGTTATACAATGTTATGTACAGGGTGGTAGAAATAGTGTTGTGTCAATATTGCATATGCATTGTTGGGTATAGATGGTGCTATGTACATGATTGGATATGTGGTGTTGTGTACATATTGCACTATGTGCATGATGGATATGTGGTGTTGTGTGCATATGGTGTTGTACACATGTTGGATATGCAGTGATATGTACATAGGGTGTTATGTACATGTTGTATATGCAATTCTATGTACATATGGTGGTATGTTCATGTTGTACATGTCGTTATATGTACATATGGTGTTGTGAACATCTCGTGCATATGTTGTTGTGTGCATGTGGTGTCATGTACATGTTGTGCATGTGGTGATGTGTACGTCTGGTGTTGTGTACATGTTGTATAGGTGGTACGATGTACATGTTGATTTGTGTACACGTTGTGCAGGTTGTGCTATGTACATGTGATGTTGTGCATATGTTGTGAAGGTGGTGCTTTGTACAGGTGATACTGTGTATATGTTGTACATTTGGTACTGGTGTAAATGTAGTATTGTGTGCATGTCGTACATGTTGTGTTGTGAGAAAACAGTACATGTATGTTCATTGTGTAGTTGTGGTATCGTGACATATGTATTCATTGTGTTGTACTCTATGCATTGTGTTGTGGTGTACACCAGATGTAGGAGTATGTATTGTGTTGTGTTGTACACTGGGTGTAGATGTATGTGTGGTATGCCAGATGTAGGTGCATGTATTGCATGGTATTGTATGTCAAGTGTGGTTGTATGTAAGTGATGCACACTATGTGTGTGTGCACATGGTTGAGGAGAAGACATTGGGTGTTTTTCGGGTGTGGAAACCGATCCAGAGTGCGTACGGAATAAGGACAAAGGTAGAAGCTAAGGATTTATTAAAGGATAAGTATCAGCAATGTATTTTAGTTTTATTATGCATGTGATTTATGATTCTGGTCTATGTTGATTACATGTGATCTATGGTTCTATTTTATGATGATTGCATGTGATTTATGATTTTGATCTATGATGGTTGTGTTTTGAGCTAACTAAATGTGATATTTTTATACATGTTGATTTGGTCAAAGATGCCAGTTTCACTTGTTGTGATAGGAAATGAACAGGATTGCAAATGTACCTTATTAACAAGCTACCAATGAGGTATGATGTGAACTTATTTAAATTTATTTTAAATATAATGGAAATTATGTGCTTCATACAGGAATGCATGAACATTCCCCATTGGGAGGTTGAAATTCACTACAAAAATTAGCAACAACAGTGAAAGAAATTGGAACATGCAGCAGTATGTTGGTAAAGCACTTTAGGAGCAGGCCATTGTGGGACACTAGAACCCAATAGTGTCCATTGATTACCATGAGCATGCTATGACCAGTATGATGGTTTTAAGGTAGGATATGCCTTGGTTTTTGTATCTTCTGATGCGAGGAAGCCTTGCCAAGGGATGGACTGCTTGAGATAGGGGTGTCAATGGAACTTGGAAGGTGTGTGACAGCACCGAAGGGGGTGACCGGATTGCCCAAGGGACTGCGTAGCAAAGAAGGGAATGTAGAAGATGGATTTTTTAGTCATTAGCATTACCAGATGGAATCAAATGCACATTGGGAGTGTGCCCTAGAATAATGAGTCGATAATTGTTCACTAAGAGGACAAGTGGCGCAGGATTGTAACACTAAACATTAGATGCAAATTTGACTTTTGCAGTGGATTCTGGACTTCCTGGGAAGGAGGTGAATCCTGGTATTACTTTGAGGGTGGAGGTAAGAGCCTCTAGATTCCCTTGTTGTGGATGCAGGCATCATATCATTTTATTTGTTGGTTGAGAAAATGTGTATATATGTATATTATTGTAAATATTGTATCGAACTGTTTTATAAAGCTCCACAAACAATATGGTTATTTGTTGGTTAAAGAAAATCTGCTTAAGTCTATGTGGTTGTTATTGTAAATACCGTAATGAGCTAGGTTATAAAGCTCCAGTAAACGGTATGATTGTGATGTTTTAGCATATGGTAATTGTAAATACTGCAACAAGTTGTGTTAAAGCTCCATGGGTAGTATGTTTGTTTTTCACTAGACTTGTTGGTTATAGGTGTCATTAAACATCGAGGATGGTGTTCCCCCAAGGGAGAGGGTTCTGTAACATCCCTAGTTAAAATCTCATGTAAAAATATATAAGAACATGGTTATGGGACACTTATTCCAAACTGAATGTTGGGCAAGACATCCTAGTGGGTGTTCACTCGATTTATTATGGCTAAGGAAATTAGAAAAGGCAATGGCAAAGGATTTTGAAAGGCATGAGGCATTAATTGACATTTCATTTATGAAAATAAAGGGAATTAGGAGAAAAGGAAGGTGAAAGGTCACAGGTTGCATGTGAGGAGGAAAATGAAGGAAAATAATGGAAAATGAAGAAAATAGAGACCTCATTCATAAAAATGCTTTTGAGGATCAATGGGAAAGGTCACTTTAATTTTGGAGCTCTCTCATTATTCTCTCTCTCTCTCTTTCTTGGACACTTAGATTTTTCTTAGAGCACTCTTAGAGGGTGTGGCATACTTGGAGTTTTGGAGTAAGAAGGCAAAGGAAGAGTAGGAAATTGCAAGAGGACATCGAGATTAGCAGCTACAATGGATTTGGCTTGCAAGTATCAAGTTGCATGTATGTTTTCCTCACTAGTTTCAGCATGCATGGCATGGAGGATTGCCTAGATTGATAGAGGATTTCCCTAGCCTTTCCATTTCCTAAATAGCCATGGTGTTTTTAGTTCATTTCTTTATTTTTCTGGTTGGTTCTCGTGTTTCATTTAGCTTGGGATGAGTTATTAGTTCCTGGAGCCTTGGTTAGAAAAATGCTCTGGAAGCCCTTAATGGCTTGGGTTGAGTTACTAGTCCTGGAAGCCTTGGTTGGACAAATGCTCTAGAAGCCCTGTAACAACTTGGGTTGAGTTACTATTTCTTGAAGCCTTGGTTGCACAAACGCTCTGGAACCCCTTGGTGGGTTGAGTTACTAATCTTGGAAGCCCTGGTTGGACAAATGCTCTAGCAGCCCAAATAAGTTATGGGTTGAGTTACCAGTCCTGGAAGCCCTAGTTGGACAAAAGCTTTGGAAGACCAAAATAAATTGTGGGTTGAGTTACTAGTCCTAGAAGCCTTGGTTGGAACAAACACTCTAGAGCCCTGGAAGGATTCGGTAGAGACCAATCTGATGATGGTTTTGTAATGTCCAATCGTCAGGTACAATCATCGTTTGATGGGTTGAGATGGTTTGGCCTCTGGAAGCCCTGGATGGTTTTGATTGATGTGTTTTATGATATCCCACATTCATTCTTGGAATATGGCACAAGGGTAACTGGTTGAAGAGGGATTTGGCTTAGCCATGTCGACGGTCGAGTGAAACGTGGTATTCCCATATCGAGTTGGCTTTTGCATCATTAATATGAGGTTATTTCTCCTTGTTATCTCATGAGTATTGTTGTAGTGTTTTCTCCTCAAAGATGTACAAAAAGAAAAAACTTAAGACTGTGGATGAAAATTAGTCTCAACAGTATAAATGGCCACTAAACATTCTATATCTGCAACAACTGATAGAAACAAAACTTGCCAAAGTCTTGATCTATGCCACAATCATAGTTAAATAACAAAATGAAACAATAATAACTCCAATAATCCAATGCAAAACAGATATACAAAGAATAGATTTTATTATAACACCTGTGAAGGGAACAAATAAATGTTACCAGTCCCCCTCTATGGGATGGGTTCTTGGCTATCCTCAAACGTCTTCAGCTTGTGTAGAGTCTCTCTCCTCTATAATGTGTGAACCTAGCAAATAAAATGTTTGAGCTCAATGGGAACTCAAATGGAAGAAATGGTGTGCGACAATGGTAATAATCACAGTTACAGTAGTGAATGCAACAATGAAAATAATCAAAAGTGAATAATGAATGGAAAACCCTCTTATTTATAACAAAATATTGAGTTGTCCTTGAATAATAAGCAATAATAAAATAATTATTAACCCCATTCTTGGAATAACCACTTGGAATATTTTATTATATTTGGTTAGGAGGGAAAAAGTATTTAAAAAATTATTTAGAAATAATAAATAAATGATTTATTTCTCATCTCATGAAATTGGTTAGGTGTTGTAGTGTTTTTTTCCCAAAGATGTGCGAAAAGAACCCACTTAAGATTGTGGATGACAAACAAACTCAACAATATAAATGGCTGCTAAACATTGTAGATCTACAGTACTTGATAGAAAGAAAACCTTCCAAAGTCCTGATCTATGCCACAATCATAGTTAAACAATAAAAAGAAATAGTAATAACTCCAATCATCCAATGGAAACCAGATATACAAAGAATAGTTTTTTTATAACATTTGTGAACAGAACAAATAAATGTTATAGTCCCCCTCTATGGGATTGGTTCTTAGCTATCCTCAAACATCTTCAACTTGTGTAGAGTCTCTCTCCTCTGTAACGTGTAAACCCTACAAAAATATGGTGTGTGACAACGAAAATAATCAAAGTTACAACAGTGAGTGCAACAATGAAAATAATCAAAAGTGAATAATGAATGGAAAACCCTTCTATTTATAACAAAATATTGAGTTATCCTCGAATAATGAGCAATAATAAAATATTATTAACCCCATTTTTGGAATAACCACTTGGAATATTTTATTATATTTTTTTAGGAGGGAGAACGTATTTAAACTTTTATTTAGAAATAATAAATAAATAAATGATTTATTTATCATTTCAAGAAATTAGTTAAGGAATAATAAACAAATAAGGATTTATTTAATTATTCCTAAGGAATTTAGTCAAATTTGACAAACAATAATAATTAATTAGTGATTAATTAATTATTTTTAGAGAAAATAAGATAATTAATGATTTATCAATTTATTTTTCATAATCAGGTCAAATATGACAAGGAATAATAATTGAACAACGATTTAATTAATTATTCCTAGAAGAAAATCAAATAGATAGTGATTTATTTAATTATTCTTCATGGGTTTAACTATAAATTACTTAACAAAGGTGGTTTATTAAGTAATTTCTCACAGTGAAAGAAATTTTACTATGGTAAAATTGCCTTTACATGGTGTACTTTGACCCATCTAGTAAATTAGGCTAGATGATCAATTTTTTGGTGATAATAGATTTCCCCCCAATGTACGAGTGTTAGGAGCAAAATGTATGACCGATGTACGTTGTAAAGACACAATCACTAGACAAAACAGGGGAGTCAGAGAGAGAGAGAGAGAGAGACCAATAAAGCTAAAGCAAGAGAGGATAGGGACAGAGGGGGCGAGACTAATGCAAGTCTCATTTTATGTTGTGGTACCGGAACTCAATAAGGAGGGGGAGGAATACCCATACCCGTCGAGATAACTTAGTACAAAAATAAAGGTGTGCCCAGAAACATAAAACTGAGCAATGAAGTACATGATGAATGGTAAATCACATCCTAGCATAATAGAGCCAGAAAACAATACAATGTGTCCCATAAACATAATGCACCTAGAAAAACATGAGCCAAGACTGAATACATTAATATCTGAGTACATGAGATAATGGCCCTTCCCTCAAAAAATGGGTGGGAGGGAGGGTAGAACAACCAGAGAAGCCTCGTTGAACAAGGAAGGGCTCTGCAAAACTGAATGGATCATCTGAAGGAGACGTGCATGATATGAGCACTACGATCAATAGGAACTGAACCCATCAACTCTGCGGAATTGCATCTGAGGTTGTAACATAATAGGAATGCATCGAGGCATGTGGGGGACTACCTGAAGGGCCACCCCCTCATGAGATCTGAAACATCTCACACACACCCGGGAATCACTGGTACAATCTGCGACATCACTTGACTATCAAGTGTATGGATCAAGAACATGAAAAAACCAAGTCAAAGGGCAATGATGAGTCCCTTTGCTTGATCTGAGATGTTGAACAAGAATGGAAGATGGAACCAAGATACATCGCCCTCTAGGTCGTTCTTCTAAAATAAAGGAGATGATGTCGATAGAATAGGGCCCGCGATACGTGAGGCAATGAGGATCCTCAACTAAGGCACGAGGGAAAATAGTAATTTTACTAATGGACTGACACTAGGGATAATGGAAAAAGTGGGATTGAGGGACAAACATATGACTTCCCTTGTCAGAGCATAAACTACATGCTTGACCTGATAGTAACTAACTCAACTCCGAAGGGGATGAGGATAGTGTGACGGGAGGCCAAAATGGGCAACACGGGATGAACGGTATGAAAATATAGATGGAATACGGTGACATGATATAATGGGATGTGAAACAGACTCCATGGATGCAAGGTTGACTCATCGCATATGCTTTGAACAAGGGAAACTTGATGACACTGCCACACAGAATAGGCCAAGTGGGGACCATGAAACATGAGCAAATGATGGTTACTCATGACATAAATCGACATGTTGTACGACAAGTATTAAGGGGATGTGGTCTCTAACATACAAGTGTCGCATTATGAAGAAATTTGATTTTGAGAGGCGACGAAGTGACCCTTCCTGGAAAAATGACTTCCTGGTGAAGTGTCAAATCATCAAAATCTAAGAAATACCCATTATAAAAATTGTTGAGAGATTTCCAATGGGTTTGATGGTTCATCAAATGGAGCTACAATTTGGTCGCAATGTGTGATAGAAAATTGTGGGTTTTCCTATAAAAGGGTGTTTTCCTTCCAATTTGGATTCATTTGCTAAGTGAGCTATGGTGAATTAGGAGAGGAGGAAAAGGCCCTAAATCTTGTGGATATCATAGCGGACAAACTGACCATCGGAATCGGGATCTGCGACTTTCAGGCAAGTGGCCTTACTTGGCTAAAGATGGCCTTAATGCTTCTTGGAATGATGGTTCCTAGTGAAGAATTAACGGAAGAGGAAAACAAGAATGAACTACTAGAGGAGGTCTAGAGTCATCCTCACCCACAAAGTCAAACATGGGGACTATGTGGACATATAGTAGAATATTTGAAGATATGGTATCAAACATCCATAATATGCGATGTGCATATGGCTGGTCAAAGAGGCCGTTAGAAAAACTATTCAAGGAATGGGAGTATAATCGACCATACCTAGATTCGGTGGGATCTAGGCCAACACTTAATTGAGAAAATGGCTAGGGGAAAACAATCATGCCCCCAAGCATGGGATACTTCTCACAATCATATGTGATGGAGGGGACTATTCTAATATGAAAATTTGGGAATGATGCCCCATAACAGGAGGAGTTTGTGAAGTGCCATTGTGTTTCGAGTGCTCGAAAAAGGGATTCAAGCATCTCGACCCAACTTGGCACGAGATAATCCAAAGGATGATAAGGAGATGTAGGGGCCTATGTGGCCCCCCCAGTACGCTATGGGTGTACAAGATGTATTTAGAGTGGTGGTTTGCCATGTGTTGTGTTTATGATTGTCTTTTGTGATATACATGTGATAAATGCCAATCTAGTACATTATTTGCAATGGTATCTACATAGTTATTTTGGGCTCTAGGAACGACTAAAAGTAATGGTTTCAAATTCACATACCAACAGCTTAACTGGTAGATGTTTTTTAAATAGGACTTGGTTATGCACATGATACACACCATTCAATTGCATAACAAGTAGCAAAGTATCTAAATGAACATGAAGATGAAGGATGCAATGAGCAAGGGCATCAACTAACAAACCTATCACTACAACATATTCAGCCTCGTTATTGGTGGCAGATCCAATGCACACGCTATTCGAAAGAACTAACGTATGCAAGGGGGTAAAAATGGCCCAAGCAGCTAACGTTATATTCTGGGAGAAGCGACTCGCACAGTTGGTGTGACCGATATATGGTGTGGATGATGGGTCCATATGAAAGGTGAAAAAGACAACGGATGAGATGATGAAATCTACCTAACTTCATGGTAGAAATAAAGACACACAAATCAAAGGGATTTTCTATGAGCGGCATTTCTTGAGGTAGAGTGTGTTGGGAGAATCAGGAAGGAAATGGCCTTTAGAATACTCCTAAAATATGCCCCCTTGCCTAATTGTAAGGGTAATTATGGGTAGACACAGCTTCCATGATGTCCTTATCAGATTGGGATATGGGCGAATAGGAGGAAGACAGACTAAATGATGCCGCAGTGTTACCTGGTGCATCAACCTGAGAAAGAAGGTTCACATACGCATCATCTTGAATGGTAGATGACGACCTAGCAGATGGAGGATATACAGATGTTGAGACCTGGGATTCTGTCGAAAGAGGTTCCATAGAAGCATGCGTAGAAACCTCAGAAAGGTTTGCCTACAAGGAACTCAACGATGACGACAGGTAAAGAATATGACATGTGGTGTTC
>APFE031639853.1:1622-31585 GCA_000404065.3 Pinus taeda | reverse complement strand
CCTCCACCTCCACCATCAACTCCTCTTTCTCCTCCTCGACCTCCACCTCCTCCTCAACCACCTCCTCTGCCCCCACTTCCACCTCCACCTCCTCCACATCCTTTTCCTCTACCTACAACCTACACCTAAACCTCCTCAACCACCTCTACCTCCCACTCTGCCTCCTCCTCCACCACCACCACCTCCTCCACCTCCACAACCTACACCTCAACATCACCCTCCACCACCACCACATACAACTCCACTACCTCCACCTCCAACTCAACCACCTCTCCTCCTCCACCCTCCACCTTCACACCGTCCACCCCATCCTCCTCCAGCTCTAGCTACATTTCCTCCACCACCACAACCTCCTCCTTCTCCTCCAACTCCTACACCTCCTCCCCATCCTCCTCAACCTCCACATCCACCTCCACCTCCTCATCCTTTTCCTCCACCTCCTCCATCTCCTTCTCGTCTTCCTCCACCTCCACCTCCACCTCTTCCTTCAACACTTTCTCCTCCTCCTCCTCCTCCACATCCACCTCCTCCTCAATCTCCGCCACCTTCTTCTCCTCCACCACCTCCATCTTCACCACATTCTCCTCCTTCTCCTCCTCCACCACCTTCTCCTCCTTCTCCTCCTCCACCACATACAAAGCCCACATGAAATCCTCCACCACAACCTCCACCTCCACCTCCTCCACCACCACCTCCCCCTCCACCACCTACACATCCCCCACCACCTCTTTCAACACCACCTTCACCTCTACCTCCTCCACCACCTCCACCTCCTCCTCCTCAACCTCCACCTCCACCGTCAACTCCGCTTTCTCCTCCTCGACCTCCACCTCATCCTCAACCACCTCATCTGCCCCCACCTCCACCTCCACCTCCACCTCCTCCACCTCCTTTTCCTCTACCTACACCTCAACCTCCTCAACCACCTCTACCTCCCCCTCTTCCTCCTCCTCCACCACCCCGTCCACAACAACCTCCTCCACCTCAACCACCACTTCCTCTACCTCCACCTCCACCATCACCTCCTCTACCTCCACATTCACACTACTGACTCCACCACCACTACCTCAACAAAATCCACCTCCTCCCCCACCTCCTCCTCCTCCTACACCTGCACCAGTACCTCCTCTACCTCCACCTCCACCTCCACCTTGACCTACACCTTAACATCGCCGACTCCACCACCACCACCTCTACCTCCACCTCCTCCTCCACCATATCTAACTCCACTACCTCCTCCTCCTCCTCCACACAGCTATGATACTAATATAAGTAAACTACGCTAAGAGAGGTGTACCTGGGGGTCCTTTGTTCGGGTAGATCTAGCCAGGGTCCAAACCCTTTTGGAGTTCCTTTTGATCCTTCAACCTGCAAGACAACCAATTCAAAGAAGCATAGTAGTATATGGACTAAGCATCATAAAGAAATCAACTTCATAGCATATTGTAAGGTAGTTAGTTATACAATTGAAACAAATATTCATATTGAAATCATAACATTAACATCATAAGCATGAAGAAGATTAATTTCATGAACAAGACAAGTGTTTCTTTATTGTAGATAACTAAAGTACAGTAAGGAATGATTTCACCTGAGTCTTCCTCTCGCTAGCTCCAAGTGGAACCATCCTCCGGGTCCGTCGAATCTCAAGCCTTCAATAAACTCCTTCCATGACTCATAGAAAAGTATCTCAACTAGTGAAATAACATCAGAGGTCAAGGAAAAAAGGGTTTCCTATAATGGGGGGAAGTGCTGGAAGCACAAGGATCTTCAAACCTGATCAAGGATAATCTTAGTAGAGTGATTTTTCCCTCTATTCTCTCCTCCTTTAGACCATCACATTGAAGCCTTTTTATACTTCTCCCAAAGTAGTTTTTTAGTTGGGAATTCGTTGGGAACAGTTGGGCCATCGGCACTAATAGCTAATCAACAGGTACAACCCATGATCTCTACCCAAAATTAAGGGAATTTAATTTTTTTATGTGTTTTAAGACATATATGCGGGTTTGGTATACACAAACCCGCGTACACGCGTGATTAGCTCAGTGCAATGTTGTGTATATGTAGTAGAACACTATTTTTTAAGTATTTGGACCAGGTCTGGAAGGAGGGGTTGCCCTAGGCCATGAGTGCAGCATCACAAACATCGAGAGTGAGCTTTGGAGCCATAACAGATGCTCCCTAATATATGAGGTCAGAAGGGGTACATGATGGCCGAAATGTATTAAGTGCATGGAAAGGAAACCTGTAAAAAATTGAGAAGGACTTCACCAGAGTTTAGCCTACCAAGCCAGAAAAGGAGATTAGAAAGAAACACTATCTCAGGCAAGCATACCCATGCTCAAAGAAAGTAAAGCATGTTCACATATCAAGTACAAGCGGATCCACTAAGTATACAAGTATAGAAGACAGAAAAATACATAATAGATCATCTGATCACGATCGAATAAGTACATGTCTGAATATCACATAGAAGATGTCAATGTTGCTAAACGATGAAGTTGATCATTGATATCAAGGACTGATCCCAAAATTACCAAATGAACATGATGGAGTAAGATGGTACTACACTGCAAACTCAAGTTCCAACATATAAAATGTTGCCATGAATGACTACAACATATAAGTTGGAGTGGTATCAACTAGCAGCAACAAGAGAAACTGTCAAGTGAACCAATGAATGTTGATGCAACCTGAGGTCTTCACCGACCACCACGGTACATTTCTACACCATGGGAATAAATGATCTGAAGTCGACCATGTGAGAAATCATTTGATTACTAGTCATTGATGTATACTAGTAACAAATGCGAGACTACTCATTGATAATGATAATGAGCGTCAAGGTACCCAATACAATATAACAAGTGTGAATAGATGAGCTGGAATCGAACACATGTAAGAATATATCAATCAGAAGACAATGATGGCTTCCCACTGTAGATAGCGAAGGATCTACCACTAATAACTACAAACCCCAAGGTACTACCAAATGGACTCTAGATCTTTGCCCCAAAGTAATGAGTCATAGTCGATAGGGAAAGATCCACTAGAAGGAAGGCATTAAGGCATCCTTCATCAATCTAGCATGAGTGTAACCTGTAGGCCAATAATGTTGAAGGAATCAGATGAAAAAGACATAGTAACCCAACCAAAGCACGTTTCCGACATACACAAGATGTGGCTAGCGCACGACAAAAACCATTTAAACCAACCAATAATGAAAGTTGACACAGAGGTGAGGTATCCACCAAATAGGGTCAAATGGAATCTAAGGTACTGCACAAATCCCAATGTATGATAGTGTAAGATGATGTTGAACACAAGGGAAACCAGTCAGTCAAAGACCCATGATGTTGATCGATGTTGAGCACTAGGTGACCTATCAATAACAGAAATAGGGCCAAGGTGCAGCTCTAGGCCTGTCCTCAGAGCAAGATGTCGTCATCAATAAGGACAAGAACTGCCAACAAGAAGTCAATAGGGACCTTCTCAAACTGGCACGAGTAAATGACCAACATAGCTAATGTGATGATAAACAAGACACTGACAACTAGGGATGGATGACTGAAAAATGCATCAAGAGATGCCACAGAGAGGTGAAATCAGGTTAACTTCCCTTGAACAAAAGCACGACTCAATGATGACTGGTAGCATATGATGACTCTGTATAATCTCGTCATGCAGGAGGCATGCATGAACCCTCCATATAATTGGAAGAGATAACCAATTAGCGGAGAACTTACTCAATAACAAGGTTAAGGTACACCTAAGTCAAACTAAATCTCACCCAAATGGAGGAGACTTTATTTTGAGTGCTTTGTTCAAGGATGACGCGACTGAATCTAGTTGCCAATAATAAGTGGAAATATTCTACTGTTCCCGCTCTTCTTTGGAATATATAACCTTTTTGTCTTTTTCTTTAAGCTGTAGAAAGAATAAATAATGCTATAGTACAGTGGAAAGAATGAGTGTCAGTGAAACAAATGATATAGTTCCTGCAATGGGAACAATCCTATGCTCAATACACCAAGGTGAAAACTGGTCAAAGACACTCAAAGATGTGTTCCTTCCATGGGTCAGGGTTTGTCAAGCTGCAGAAGTCAAGGGGATGCAAGTTCGATTTTGTAGATATCATGGTCAAAATTTGGCCTAAACAAGAGTCCAAGTGAAGCTGGCTCAAGGCCAAAAGGTGCAAATGATCAAAATGCAATGCAGTACTACAACTCAATACAAAGGAACCTCTAGGGTATTTGGCAAAAACGAAGCGAAGAAGGAAAAGGGAATGAGTCTTCATCTCATAAGTCATGGCGGGAGTACAGAGGACTCCTGAGCCTACTCAAATCAAAGCAGCATGGGCAAAAAATGTTAGTGAGGTGCTAACTATGATGCCCATGAAAAGGATGGCTCTCCCATCATGTCATGATTTAAAAATCGGTGAGTGAAGATGGCTTACAAACCATAACATGATGGGATCGACCCTATGGCAAGTGTATCGACAAATGGAGGCTAGTATTCATAATGCAACAAAAAATTGGCTTCCCTAACCTATATGCCTGTGAGAAAACGATACCTGCCATGATGGGTCAGCAGTCATAAAACAATCTCGAAATTGTCAAAAAAATGTCCCAAATGTCCTAAAAATCAAAACATTCACGACATTCCAAGCTCCCGACTTAAAAGTTACATGAGACAAAACAAAATCAAGTTTTTAAAAAATTTGTCATTTTCAAAGGTTATAAAATAGTTTTTTGACTCACCACTATCACCATTTGAGTTGAGAGCACAAGGAGTGAAGAAAAAGGAAAAAGCTTTGCCATTCGCCAAATTCATCTATTCAAATCTTCCCAAAACCACCAGGTAACGCTGAAGCTCATCTTGCATTCATTTGTGATTGGTTTTAAAAATTTTAATTCAAGTTTCACCGTTGAATATATGTCAAAAAAATTGTCACAACATATATGTGGGTTGGCTACGTGCAACCCGCATATACGCAGGCCCTAGACATAACTGTGTATGAAACAGACCTGTGTATACATCGTGAAAGCTTCAAAACAAAACACTAGCGGTCCAAACTTGTTTTTTCTTCAGTATGCTAGTCACTTGGAGGGAAAGAGAGCATGCCTTAGAGGATGATGAGGTTATGAATGATCCTAATGCCTTGGAAGCCTTAAGAGGATGTGGTTTGCTAAAGTTCTTCAAAATGCCAAACATAAAAGCAAACACACGCTTGCCCGAAATGCTTATTCACTACAAGAGCATTGATGATGACTCATTCATGATCAATCAAATGCCACTCAAGATAGATATTGAGTATGTTTATTTCATCACTGGCGTTTCTTGGAGGGGATAGGTAGTAAATTTCACAGACAGATCAGAGGTATCCTCTCTATCGAGGACTATGTGCATATCTATTGTCCGAGTCATCCATAAAAGATTGGAAGTAAAATTCCAATCAAGCACGTGGAGAGTTTTTCATTGAGGATCATCCTGTTCTCTATAGCCAGAGTAAACGAATCAGCTTCCATACACCATGCTTCATGACTTGCCATTAGCTTGGCAGTAGATTGTCTCACCACAATGTTTGATTGGTGTACTCCTCTTCTTGCCAACTTGAAGAGCCAGCTTACTTCTATCAAGAAGGGCCAAACCAAAAACTTCAGACTTGGAACTATTTTATGCTCTTTCTTCTTTGAGAGGGGTCCAACACTTCGTCCTAGAGCATCATTTTCGATCAACAACCCACAAGATCCATGGATGGGAAGGTGGGCTGACCTGATGAAACAACTAGGAGGTGGGGACGTTCCATGGACTTATTTCGATCATGACTTTTTCTCCTAGTGGGAGCAGCAGATCATTGCAGTGGATGATTACCCTTATGCTAGTTTGGACTTCCGAGGAGATCCTCATCTAGCTTTACCACCAGATGTGGCATGGGGCAATATAGGTAACAATTTTTTTTTTATGATTATTATTATTATTATTATTTTTCAAATATAAACATGAAATTTGAAAAATATTTTTGATAGGATTCAAATGACTAATATGATGATCATGTTCCAGATATTGGCTAGTACGACCATATGGGTTCCCATGGCATGGACGTCACGGCCGAGGTGCCGAAGAGGTAGCTATGAACACAGAGTGACTCCTACATACCGTTCAACGTCACTTGGCGAGAATAACTCATCGAGTACCAATGGAGGCTATATAGGATGTCCCTATAGACATGCAACATCATGTGGTTGGCATGCCACGAGACTGGGTTCGCACTCTTAGGCATGTGGCCATAGCAGTAGTCGCATACTTAGCCACTCATTCTGAGCCAAGGCATTAGATGTACTAGACATGATTATGGGCATTTGAGTCCCAATTTTTGTATATTATTTTGGACAGGTTATGTACACTAGAGATATTTTATGGTATATATATATATATATATATACACATACAGTTTCAACTTTTTTATGCTTGATTTTATTGCGATGAATGAATGATGTTCCAGTCTAATGCTTGATTAGTGATAGAATCAATTAATCAATTATGAGATCTTGGAATGTACAAATAATGAATGTAAGTAAATGATCTTTGCAACAACCTCACCCTTAAATACTGACGATATAAACATGGATCCCTTACCCGATAAATGTTATTCAATTGTGACACTATCAGTTGTGAATCAAGATAGACTACCAGCAAATCGATTCCATAAGAAATTGCTTCGGATAGTAAATTAATAACGAAAATATACTCAGCCATATTATTTGAAGCGATACCAATGCATACTCCCTTTGACACCATCAATTGACTAGTTGGATAGTATATTACCCAAGCTGCAAAAGTGAGGTTCTGAGTGTGCCAACTAGCACCATCGGTGAATCCCAAATAAACCAAGTCATCCATAAACCCCTGCCACAACAAACCAAAAAGTGTCGATATCACAAACTCCTGATGAGATATGTACAAAAATAAAAAATGTACAAAGAAGCCATTGCTTGGCCAAAACCTAAGCAAAGTACTTATTGAGGTAGAGCCCATCAGCGGGCTCCACCAGCTTGGTCCTGGGGATGTTTATAGGTACAGTAATTGAACCGATCAATATATTACCTTCGGCAAAAAATTATTTTGGAGCCAAAGGAATCATAGAAACATCGCTAGTAGGAAAATTGGTGGACCTAGACTTGACTTCATGCAAAGGAGGATGAAAATGTAAATGATGATGTAAATCTTCCAATGGTTGATCTACAACCATCATTGCTGTCCAATATTGCTTCGCCATATGGAAAAACACTATCTAAGCAATCCAAAGCATAAGTAGAGTCAAGGGTTCGAGTACAAGCCACATCACCATCTAACTCTTTCTCTAAGGAAGGAGTAGGATGATCGTCTATAGAGTTATTTTTCTCTCTATTCTCTCCTCCTTTAGGCCGTCCCATTGAAGCCTTTTTATACCTCTCCCAATGTAGTTTTTTTAGTTGGGAATTTATTGGGAACAGTTGGGCCATAGGCACTAACATACAATCAATAGGTAAACCCTATGATCTCCATCCGAAATTAAGGAGATTTAATTTTTTTAAGTGTTTTAAGACATATACGTGGGTTGGGTATACACAGACCTGTGTACACAAGCATTTAGCTCAGGGAAATGTCATGTATAGGGAGTAAAACACTATTTTCTAAGTATTTGGACTAGGTCTGGAAGGCAGGGTTGCCCTAGGCCATGAGTGCAGCATCACAAACATCAAAAGTGAAATTTGGAGCTATAACACTAGAGTAGGTTAGGCTAGAGTAGATTAGGGTAGGATAGTCTAGGTTAGGCTATGTTGGACTAGGCTAGAGTAGGTTAGGCTGGAGTAAGCTAGATTAGGTCAGGCTAGAGTCAGGTAGGTTATGATAGAGTAGGCCAGATTAGGATAGGCTATGTTAGGCTAAGCTAAGCTAGGCCAGGCTATGTTAGGCTAAGCTAAGATAGGCTAGGCTAGGCTAGTCTAGAGTAGGTTAGGCTAGAATTGGCTAGAGTACATTAGGTTATCGTATGCTAGGCTAGAGTAGGGTAGGTGTTACACAAAAAATTGTCACCATGACATTTTGTAATCAATATGAGTCTATCACCACTCATACATACCTCCTTTGAAAGTCTTAAACCTCAGCTCTGCATATCAAGTTTTGAAAATGAGAGAAATTCCTTAAAAATCTCTAAAAATCTGGCTTCGCACTTTCTCTTAGCATTACCTGAGGTACCACACCCATTGGTCATGTTCCCTGCGCACCTGACCGCTTTGTATCTACATTTATGGGTGCAAACCCCTATAAAAGTTAAAAAGGCGGAATATTATTCTTAAAAACTCACTTTGAGTCAATTCTGGAAGCTTCTAGAGGGAATATTGTGTTGGCAAGTTTGCTCCTTGAGGGTGCATGCATCCCATTCCTTAAGGAGCTAACCCCTTGATGTGAGGAGCTTAGCCCCTTGAAGAAGGACTGTATCCCTTCAATGGTGGACCTGTAACCTCCTTCCTTTGCACTATAAAATGAAGCTTTGGGCTGGTTACTTGGGAGGTTGAACGCTGAATATTTTTGAGGGTATATGCTACTGGAACTTAGTCTTCCCAATTGAGATTTTGAGAGGAAATATCACATACCTTTTAATCTCATTTGGGAGAGAGTGAGGCTTGTTAAATTAGAGGCGATTCCTACCTAGACCCCGGGAAGAGCTTGTACAACATCAAGGCACCATGGTTGTAAAGTTCTTCTTTGTTAAAGTTAATACAATCAAGTTTATTTTTCTAAATGAGCTGTGTTTAATGGTTTATTTCGTAGATTCCTTGATCACTATGATGAACATGATTTATTATATTAGCTATGTAGGTGTTATTTGATGTGTGCTTGTTTGTGTTTGTAGGTTATTAAAGGGAGACTCTTTGAAGCTGTTGGAGCAAGGCTGCCACAAACTAGCGTTGGATTTAAGGTAGGGTCTAAGACACCTCTTAGTTTTTATTAATGAATCGAAATATGTTTAGAAATAAGTAGATTTACTTGTCCTTCTTGTTGCTAGATATCAATTGATACTAGGGAGATCAGTCTTGTCCGCAAGAACGATTTATCCGCTTAACAATTTGGCGTGTTTGTATGACGTGTTTGCCTGGTCATACAAAGAAATGCCAGGAATCGATCCTTCAATTGTTGTCCATGAAATAAAAACTTACCCGAATGCTAAACTCGTCCAGTAACATTTGCGTCAGATACACCGAAGAAAAGCTACTGCTATTAAAGCTGAAGTTGAGAAATTACTTAAAGCAGGTTTTATATATCCGATCTCTTTAATGGATTGGGTATCGAATATTGTTCCTGTTAACAAAAAGCAAGGAACGAAAAGAATATGTATTGATTATAGGTATATTAATTGAGCCTGTCCAAAGGATAATTATCGAACTCCCTATATCGATCAAATAATTGATGATTGTGCCTGTAGTGAAATGTTCTCCTTTATGGTTGGATTTTCCGGTTACAATCAAATTAACATACTCCCTGTTGATCAACAAAAAACGACTTTCATTTTTCCATGGGGGACCTTTGGTTATTGAAAATTACCTTTTGGGTTGAAGAACACTAGAGCAACTTTTCAAAAGGATATGTCTTATGCATTTCATGAAATCAAGCACATTGTGTATCCTTATCTGGATGATTTACCTGCTCATTCATTACGTAGAGCCGATCATCCCACTCATTTACGAGCCATCTTTATGAGATGTAGGCATTATTGAATAAGGTTGAATCCATACAAATGTGTTTTCTATATAGAAACGGGTTTCTTACTGGGATTTGTTGTTTCAAATGTCGGCATTCATGTCAATCCCTCAAAGGTTTAAGCCATTGTTAAATTACCTCTGCCTTCGACTCTTTGCCAACTCCAAAGATTGCAAGGGAAAGCAAACTTTTTACGTCGATTCATTCCTAACTACGCCAAGATAACGAAAGGTTTTACCAAGTTGTTGAAATAGAACACTCCATTCTTTTGGGATGAGATAGCTCAGAAATCTTTTGATGCACTTATACACGCGTTGACCCATGCACCGTTATTACATCCTCCCAACTACAACCAGGATTACTTTTTGTACCTCGCCGCTTCTCATTCCACCATTGGAATGGCTTTAGCTCAGGAAGATGAATTCAATGCTGAACATGTGATTTAAAATCTTAGTCAAACTTTGAATCCAACTGAGCTTAAATATTCTCATGTGGAGAAATTAACTCTGGCAACTGTTCAAGCTATCCAGCGATTTCGTCACTACATTCTACTATGCAAAACCACAATACTTTCTGACTATAACCCTATGATATATATTTTGACTAAACAATTACTAGGGGGTAAGTATTCCAAATGGATTGTTATCCTGTAGTAATTTGAAAAGTCCAAGTCAAAGAAGTTTTTGGCTTTTGTGGAGTTAATGTGTGACTTCCTGTGTACTGATATCGAAACTTTTGTAGAAGAATCCCTTGCGGATGAATATTTATTTATTATTAGTACTCTTGATCTTGGGTATGGGGATATAATTGTTTATCTCCAAACCTAATCTTTTCGGCCTGAAATTTCACGATCTCAGCGAAAGAAAATCTGTTTCCAATCCCAACAATACAAAATTATTAGAGATACACTCTATGTCGTGGGGTGAATTCTATTTTCTGTCGTTGTTTAACTCATGAAGAAGCTTAAAAGGTTCTTAATGACTATCACTCTAGAGCATGTGTAGATCATATGTCTGGGTATGCCACAACCCAAAAGATATTATGCGTTTGTTATTTCTGGCCATCCTTATTTAAAAGTTGTATCAATGCAGTCTAGAAATGCCACAATTGCCAAATTTTTTATCAAAATATGCGTGCTCCACCTACTCCTCTCCACCCTATAATTTTCGTTGGTCCTTCCGCAAAATGGGGTATCTATTTTATTACATGCAACCCTCACACAACTGGGGGCATGCGTATATTATCTTTGCGGTAGATTATTTTACCAAGTGGGATGAGGCGATGCCTACATTTTCAACAAACGGAAAAATTGCTACCATTTTCGTTTTCAATCATATAATTGCTAGGTTCGGTGTTCCTCAAGCAAATATCACTGATCATGGGAGCGATTTCCAAAACATCATGATGACAGAGCTAGCAGATCAACTTGGCCTGCGTCACAATAACTCTACTCCATATTACCCACAGGCTAATTGTCTGGTTGAGGCAATCAACAAAGTTCTAGTCTCCATGATCTGATGAATCATTGGTATTCATCGGTCGAATTGGCATAACATGTTATTTTCAGCGCTTTGGGGGTACCGAACCTCAGTTAAAACATCAACAGGGTTCACTCCTTTTGAATTTGTTTACAGGTTGGAAGTCATGTTACCAATTGAATGCGAAATTCCATTGTTACAAATAGCCATAGAATTACTTCTAGCCACTTCTGAGGAGGAAAACCGTTTGTTGTACTTAGCTCAATTAGATGAGAATCGATGTGATGCTTCTTTAGCAATCGAGACTCACACAAAAAGGATAAAAGCTCAGTATGATTGAAATGTTATGCCTCGTAATTTTTCAGAAGGCGACCTAGTTTTATTATACGATCAAGCTAACGATAAGCTAGGGGCTGGAAAATTCATACCCATGTGGCATGGTCCTTTTGTTGTTAAACGAAAACTGGCTAAAGGGGCCTATGAATTATTAGATTTTTACGGTATCTCTTTAGGTAAACCCAGAAATGGGCTTTACCTAAAAAGATAGTACGCTTAAATTTTGGTGTGGAGATTCTGGTTAGAATAATTTTCTTTCTAGTTGGTGTGTTTTAGATTATAAAGTGTGTTTTGTTTAGAGAGTGTTTTGTCATTATTCTTGCTTATCTTGGTTTTACTCTTGATATTGCAGATGTCGGTGTCTTCTCAAACATATATCGGTTTTTCTGATGGTGCCTGTTGTAGTACACAAAATATTTCTTCTACAGCTTAGGTTATCTATTCACCCTCTAACGAGTTAGTATCTATGCATGGGGTAAGCCTTGGTCAAACAACAAACAACATTGCAGAGTATAGTGCAGTGATTGATTTATTATCTGAATCCATCTCATTTGGGATTCAGAGTTTGATCGTAAGGTTATATTTTGAACTCATTGTATTACAGCTTAACAGGGTTTATGCCATTAGAAATCCAGTTTTATTAAGATTATTTTTGAGAGTTCGTCTCTTGGAACGTGAATTTGACTACATTAAATATCAACATATTCCAAGATATTTAAACACATTAGTAGATGCAATTACTTCTCAAATGTTAAATAGATATTTGCAATGATCAAGATAGTAAGTTTAAAAACATTCCATAAACATGTTATACAAGATAACCAGTAATAGTAATAACATAGAAGTGTGTCAAAATATATATCGTCTTCGATCATAGGTTGAAAAACACCTTATGATCGGAAAAAATGATAACACAAAAATATATAAATGTCATATGAAGTCTACAAAGACGATCATCCTATCCCTGATGATGATCATGATAAGAAACCACTGCTCGGGCTACCCTACAAAGGAACCTCCTAAAAGGTATTGGGACCCCAATCACATAGCACTAAAGCCTAAGAGAAATATCATCTATGCTAGTCTCTGGAATATCTATTGTTAAGCACTCTAGATGACTCTCCAATTCGGCCAAGGTCTCTACTGATTGGTCCCGTGGGGCTAGTTCTACAGCATCTGGGTGTCTTCTCTCATAGGGCAGGAGATCGGCTGGTTGCCGTGGACCCACATCTGCATTTACAACTTTTTACTATAAGTTTTTGGACTATTTAAAAGCAAAAAAAATATATATATAATTTAGAAAATGTTGAAAACAATTTTACCTGTATCATCCCATTGCCCTCCTGGTGGAAGAGCCATGTCTGGATCACCACGATAATCCATCCCAGCATATGGAAAGTCTTGTATCAAAAAAAGTTGGCTTCCCAACCAGCGCAAATACTTAGGCGAGAATCGAATAACCTCGGTGCCCTCCTCAGGATGGCGGGCCATGACTGAAACCTAGCGCATAATCCTGGGATCTCGCGGAAGTCCAGCCTCAATGGTAAGTTGTTGTGGAACCAACATAGGTACCCTCTCTAGGGCAAAGATCACAACTAAGTAACCATATCCAAATTTCTTTAGTTGTCAATTATTTTCCCTCGTCAATTGGCCTTTGACATTGGCCAACACAACATTGCACCAGTTGAAGATGGTGCCTTAGAAGCAGTCTACTTCCATGCGCATCTAGGAAATGGTAGCTAAATACAATGATGCGCTTCCACACAGTCTGGCGACAGTAAATGCGATCACATTAAGTTTGGAATGGGTGATGGTCTTAACATCTATCCATCTGTCCGCAGTTTGGACATTGCAAAACTCTAGTCGGAGACTAGTGACAGACTGGCCACCTGGCCTAGATTTGAATAGAGATAATTCTTCACCTCTCTTCGGCAAACCAGTCCGAAAATAAATGTCCTCTGGCTCGATTTCAAGCCGGTGTCCTCCAATGATGAAACACTGGTCCAACGTGCTCCACTTGTCTACCAGCCATTGTAGAAAGTCTACCTGTGCCCTCATGCTAGGTATGGCCCAAAATTTCAGTAGGCTGCATGCTCTTAAAGCCTGTATTGAAGGCGGATGGAGTAATGTGGCTTGATCCACATCTTTGTGTTCTCTTTCCCGCCAAATAAACATCTTGTCTATCTGCATTGCAAAATAGGCAGTTTAGAATTTTGTGATTTCAAAACATTTGGGAATAAATGAGAAATTATAGGGTTTCAAAATGTATTTTGCGGGGTCCGCACCCACCGTGTTAGGTACAGTGCGTAGGTTGGCACTCATCCTTAAGGGTAGCTGTGGGTCCCTAAATATTTCATTTGTATGAAAAGGTCGGGGTTCGCAGGGTATACATGGTACGCCTGTGCAACCACTGCGAGCAATTTTTAATCATAATTTTCCTCAAAAAATGAATTTTAAAGCCCTAAAAATGAAAATGAAAGGGATGAAATGTAAGTCAGGGATGATGTGGATTACCTGGAGAGGACGGTTTTTGATTCCAGTGGCCAGATTTTCCGCGATCTTCACAGGAAGTTTTCTTACCAAAAGCTCTTACTTTTTACTCCAAAGCCAAACGGTGAAAATGAACTTGTAAAAGCCCTTTTTATAAGATTTTTTGAATAAATGAATTTTTAATTTATTTATTTTTCACTTTAAAAAGGTCACTTTTGGTATATGTTTATTAATTTCTAAACAGATATGAGTAATGTTTGTAGTTTTTGTGTAGAATATTGGGTGTTCGTGGAGAATTGGTCATTTTCAACAAAAAACATAGGAGTCCTCTTTAAGCTCTTTTCCAACTCATAAAATATGAAAATATTGCCGAGTTTTTCTTTTTGGACTCGTTAAAATGGAACTAAAAGATGGTCCACTTACAACTCTTTTTTGACCATATAAACATGAAAAGATTGTCGAACTTTTGTCGTTTCAAGTTCGATATTGGTAATAAAATGACGTGTTTGCGATCGCTTTTTTACTTTTTCAGATTGAAGGCACTAATTATGAAAAGTACTCCTTGATCGTAATGGTCAAGTGGTTCTCTCAAGTATTATTTTATACTTTTTCAGGCTTGGGAGACACAAATTTACGAAAAAGGACAACCATGGAGTTTTCTTAAGTTTTTCTTCTGACTCTGTAAAATTGAAAAACACAGAGTTTCTCCTATACTGGACTCGTTAAAATTTAACAGTAAAGGACCTGTTCAATTACAAATAGGAACATACCACTGCTTAGGGTTCGAATCTTAGACTAAGTTGGACTCATCCGAAGGATGAGCTTATAACCAAGAAAATTTTATCCTCCTCAAGCTTGTCAAAAATAAAGAGGTACTTGCTGGAAATGGTGGGGGAAAAGAGAGGAAAATGAACCTAATTGTTATACTTTATCTTTTGAAAAGCAATCAACCACTCTTGAACACGACACTTTTCGTTCACCTAGGTTGGGAAATCCTTTGCCTAATAGTTAATCAAACCATATTAAAAGTCTTCAGCCGGTTTCTAGGTATTAGCTTTGGGTCAGTTGTAACCAAACCATCTGTAGTTTCGTTATGTGTTCAAGAGGTCAGTTCAAATAAAACATTCATTTGCGAAATGTCTGTCATCCATCTTGACCATCCATGAGTTAGTCCTTGCCAAAACTTGATCTATGATTTCGTGTTGTGGGCTTACCTGCGACGGATCGCTTTCTATCGACTCCAACTCATTATCTAGAAAGATGATCTAGAAATTGTCAGTACCTTGGAATCTGCATGCCTCAATGGCAGGTTTCTCACTTTGACGACAGGGTGCATCATGGCCTTCGCAAAGGATTCTGTGACGTGTCGACATCGACTCATTCATTCAATTTCATGGATTGTACTGAGTACTTTGAGGGCATTGACATTACTGTGGTTCCTCTCACACTTGTTAACGGTTTATATCATCGATCAGTAATCAAGTGTTTCTACCATGTTTGACTTTGACACATTCATTCACGTGGATAGAATCGTACTAGTTCGGAAGCAGAAATGAAGACCCCTGGATCTAGTTTCCACTATCCAGGTTGCGAGGAATTTTGTTATTCATTATATAGTGTACTATTCATAACAGATGGTTGCCCATTTCTGTGTCTACATATGCTATACTTGTGATATTACAAAATCATTCCTGTATCAAGCAGTTTATAGTCTAGTCAATTTTGATCTAAGTATGGGAATGCCTACCTCAGCATGATATAATATATATTATATATATAAATATTAATATATTATATATTATATATAATATTATATATATATATAATTATAGAGCATTGAATGTTTTTTACAGGTTCCGACCGGGGGCATCCACAAGAAGATCCTTGAAATGATAAAGTACTTCACTCTTCTTAGATGACATAAACCATCCTCGTCTATTACAGACTTCACACTTTAGGGGGTAATATGTTACACAAAAAATTGTCACCATGACTTTCTATAATCAATATGAGTCTATCACCACTCATACATACCACCTTTGCAAGTCTTAAACCTCAGCTCTGCATATCAAGTTTTGAAAATGAGAGAAAGTCCTTAAAAATTTCTAAAACTTTGGTTTTGCACTTACTCTTAGCATTACCCACAGTACCGCACGCATTGGTCATGTTCCCTGCACACCTGACCACTACGTATCTGCATATATGGGTGTGAACCCCTGTAAAAGTTAAAAAGGCGCAAGTTTATTCTTAAAAACTCACTTTTAGTCAATTATGGAAGCTTCGAGAGGGAATCTTGCACTAGCAAGTTCGCTCCTTGAGGGTGCATGCATCCCATTCCTTAAGGAGCTAACCCCTTGATCTAAGGAGATTATCCCCTTGAAGAAGGACTCTATCCCTTCAATGGTAGACCTGTAACATCCTTCCTTTGCACTATAAAATGAAGCTTTAGGCTGGTTACTTGGGAGGTTGAAAGCTGAATATTTTTTAGGGTATATGTTGCTAGAACTTAGTCTTCCTAATTGAGCTTTTGAGAGGAAATATCACATACCTTTTAATCTGATTTGGGAGAGAGTGAGGCTTGTCAAAGTAGAGGAGATTCCTGCCTGGACCCTGGGAAGAGCTTGTACAGCATCAAGGCACCAAGGTTGTAAAGTTCTTCTTTGTTAAAGTTAATACAATCAAGTTTATTTTTCTCAATGAGCTGTGCTTAATGGTTTATTTCATAGATTCCTTGATCACTATGATGAACATGATTTATTATATTAGCTATGAAGGTGTTCTTTGATGTGTGCTTGTTTGTGTTTGCAGGTTATTAAAAAGAAACTCTTTGAAGCTGTTGGAGCAAGGCTGCCACAAACAAGAGTTGGATTTAAGGTAGGGTCTAAGACACCTCTTAGTTTCTATTAATGAATTGAAATATGTTTAGAGAAAAGTAGATTTTCTTGTCCTTCTTGTTGCTAGATATCAATTTATACTAGGGAGATCGGTCTTGTCAGCAAGAATGATTTATCCGCTTAACAATAGGGTGGGCTAGTTTATGCTAGGCTAGGTTAGGTTAGTTTAGGTAAGGCTAGATTAGGCTAGGCTAAGATAGGTTAGGTTAGGTGAGAGTAGGCTAGGCTATGCTAGGCTAGAGTAGGTTGGGTTAGCCTAGAGTAGGCTAAGCTAGGCTAGGCTAGGATAGGCTAGAGTAGGGTAGGGTAGGTTAGGCCAGGCTAGAGTAGGTAGGTCTAGAGTATGTTAGGCTAGTCTAGATTATGCTAGGCTAGCCTATGTTAGGCTAGGTTAGGTTAGGTTAGGCTAGGCTAGAGTAAGGTAGGCTAGGTTAGGCTAGAGTAGGTTGGGTAGGATAGGCTACTCTGAAGAAGGTTAGGATAGAGTAGGTAACACTATGTTAGGCTAGTTTACATTAGGCTCGAGTAGGCTAGGTTAGGATAAAGTATGCTAGGCTAGAGTAGGTTAGGTTAGAGTAGGCGAGAGTAGGTTAGGTTAGAGTAGGGTAAGTTAGGCTAGTTTAGGCTAGGCTAAGTTAGGTTAGGTTAGGCTAGATTAGGTTAGTCTAGGCTAGAGTAGTCTAGGCTAGGCTAGAGTAAGCTAGAGTAGGCTAGCCTAGATTAGGCTAAACTAGCCTAGCCTAGGCCAGAGTATGATAGGTGTTGGGCATGGAATCCCCCCAAGGCATGTTTTGGGGCTCGAAGCCCATGTTTTGATCGAATGATGTTGTAAAGCCCCACGAATTGCGAGCGCAGAAGTATGTTAGAGTCATAGGGTTGTCTGCCCTAGTATGTAATGTAATGTCGGCCTACCCATGGTCCGCAGACCATGGGATTGTATAAATAGAGTGAGGCTTGAAGTGTAAAAGATAATGAAGGAGAGCGAAGTATGAGATAGAGAAGTATATGCACAAAGCAGGTGTCTAATTGTATCTTGGGTCGTAGAATAGGAGAAGGCTCTGCAGCTAAGTGTGCAGAGGCCTAGTTGTTCGTAGCTGAGTGTGCGGACCCCTACAGCTAAGTGCATAAGGCGAAATCAAGTATGTAACCGAAGACGAGAATAATAAAGAGAAGTTTTATCCAAATTCTATGTATCTATTATTGAGTTATTACATGTTGGATATCAATTGCAAATATACCATTTATTTACTATGCACACTTGTATGAATGATTTATATTGCTATGTATACTTTACACATCCAAATAAGCTAAGTTAATCAACTAATGGTGGAATACAAGTAAGGACTTGCCTAATAATAGCTTTTAGCCCCCGAGTAGGGCTACACGAAGGCGACATCACAGGCTATGAAGTACAAGTAAGTGCATGTAGCGACGTGCGTGCATGGTTGAATTTTGAACCACTTGAACTCATGAGACATCTCCAAGGTGTAGAAAACTAGTTCTAGCACCTTCCCATACTGCTTTGGGTGACACCTCAGTTTGCGCTCGTTGGACTGTTACCAAAAGGGCTAGTAGTATTGGGATTTATTTGGTTAAATCACCTCTAAACCTGGGTCAGGCCCTAACTAGCCAACAAATGGTTCCATTGCTAGGACTAGGATCTGCGTAAGGGATGTCTGATGTCATGTCATTTGGATTTGACCAAGAAAGAAATTCAAGGGTGGTTGGAAGTAAAGATTCATGAGTTCATGGCATAGGAAAATAGGAATCCATGAGTATCAAAGAAACAATTGTTAGAGCGCTACTTATATATAGAAATCCATGAAATTTTCTTTGCATCCTTCCCCTCTAAGTGTTATGAGTGGATCGTGAAGCTAGCATATAGTCAAGGAAGGTGTAAGCTTGGCAAACCAATTGTGTGGACTCTAAAGTTGGTGCGCAAACTAGAAGCATTGGAAGATAAGATCACGTGCACTATGGACCATTAGCTCGATCAAATTATAACAGGGTTTATCAACAAGTTCACGGTAGACACGTTAGTTAGCTACAGTGAGGAAAAACGACGGTTCCTCAAAGGACTGTGAGGTAAGTACATTAAATCCTTGAACACCTGGATTAAAATGCTACTGTGTTAAAAGTGGGTTATGCAAATAAATTGATGTTTAAGGCTATGAAAAGTGGGATAATCTATAAAAACAAAGGTAGCACAAAAATAGGAACTAGCCCCTTGATTTTGCCTCAGCGAGAAAGTGAGGAAGAGCTCACGAAAGTTTCACCAAGAAGTGTGATCAGTCTGATAAGATAGTGAATTTTGTGGATACCACCTCCATCTACACCACCATCAGTTTCACCATCTTCACCCCGATCTCCACCCACACCACCTCCGCCACCACCAAAGTTCAATAGGGCAAGCGCGAAAAAATTGTCAGTGTTCAAAGTAGTAGGGAACGAAGATCTAGACCAATTTTGGTTTGTGGTAAAGCTATGTGGGAAGCACAAGGAGTCATGGATGATAATATAAAGAAGGAAATGTTGGTAAGTGCATTGTAGGATCGTGCACTAACACTGTATATTAAGCATTCCAACAAAAATCCAAATGCAGGATCACAGATATACAGTCTGCGCTAAACAAGGAATTTAGCATACCAAAATCGGAGACATTGTCGATTATCAGGTTTAAGGAAATCACAATGCTTCTAGGTGAGACCCCCTAAGAGCTAGATCAGAGACTGAAGGGCACGATTTGTGAATCCAACATGACCTTGACAAATGGACAACGCCGCACATGGTTTGTAGCATGACTAACGCCACATCTAAGGATAGCATTGTCGCAACAGAAGTTATCCTCTCAGGACGAAGCTTTGGAGATTGCAATGAGACTGCACGAGACCCCAATACAAGATCCTAGCCTGGGAGTCCAAATGAAAAAATTTTGTTTGGAAACACAGAGTTTGGAACAAAACAAGAAAACTCACTTAAAAGCGCGCGAGGAGGTATGGTGCATAAAAGGCAAAGGTCAGGGGCATGACAAGGACCATTATCCAGGCTTCACAAACTACCTAGCGGGATGAGGACCAATGCCATTGAGATTAGAGGCATAAGCAAGACCAAGTGTAGTGTCTGCATTATGGTGCATGATTTGTCAGATAGGAGTGAAGCACACTACAGATAACTGTCACCTATTACAAAAGTATATGCAGACTTCCCAACAATTGTTCTATAATTTCTGCAGGTCAGTAGACCATGATGAACGCACCTATAGAAGTTATGAACTAATGATGGATCAGACTCCTACCTATAAAGTTTAGACCAAAATGCAAGCCCTCGATCAAAGTGCAAGGATGGTACACATTTCATTTCAGGGGAGTGGATGAGGTCGAGGTGGAATGGGACTAGGAAGGGGTCGTGAACAACTGATTTGTTATAGTTGCGGAGGGTTAGAGCATTATGCCCACGATTGTACAAATCCGATGAAATCATCATGTTTATATTGTACCTCATTTGACCATGAGATAGAGGATTGTCCTACACTGATAGCGAGGTCACACGATAAAGGAATACTCCAACCTCCCTTGACATAGAATCTACAAATGATGAGTTATGAGCCACACGAAGAGGACCCAAATGTAAACATCGTGCTCCGAAGTAGTATTACGATAAGAGATAACAAGGGAAAGCAACCTGAAGAAAGTGCTTGAGTTTGCAAGGCTCCTACAAAGGAACTAGAGTTCGATTTGGAGCATGCAAAGGAAACATCCATGGAAGCTAAGAAGAGCTCCACATAGGCCTCCACGTCAGGTAGTAAAGACAAACTAGAACCAGAGATAGACCCATCAATGCTTACTACCTTTCTAGAGACATTCATGAAGCTACTATGTGACAGCAAGGCTCTTAAGGGAATGCAGGAACTCATCACAAGGTGCATTGGGTGAGGAGAACTGCATGTAGTCAAGAAACTCGTGAAGTGCACAACGTGAACATGAAGGGAGATGAGATAGACTTCGCAAATCACGAAATATGAAATGGATCAAGTGATTCTGGATCTAGGATTGGACGTGAACATACTGCCAAACCAGACATGGGATCACATGTGCAGGCCAACATTACAATGATCTCCTATTCAATTTCGAATGGCCAACCAGCAAAGGATCCTACGGATGGGAAGATTGCAGGGAATAATAGTAGATATTTAAGGTGTGAGTGTGCTTGCAAATTTTGAAGTGATAGATACTGTCAATGATAGCAATCCTATCTCACACTACTGGGAATAGATTGGGCCATTGATATGAATGGAGTGATAAATCTAAATAAGCGCAAAATAACTTTTGAGAAAAAATCACTATGTGTAGTGGTACCTTTAGACCTTGCAGAAGGATTGCGCTACACAGTACCAGTGTGCGACGAGGAGAGAAAAAACAATCTAGACTGTATCTACAATATAACTGCCCGGGAACAAGATTGGGTGAATCCAACTGCGGCTCGTAGGATTTCATGGGAGTGTGAGAGCTCCTTCACATCAGATTTTGTTGACGAAATAGAATGATGGAAGAGTCGGTTACACGCGGTAACCACGATCAATTGCAACATGATGATAAGATCACTACATTGTGTGAAAACTGAAGTTAGGGATCTACCTATGTATGATGGATTAATAGCGATGTATGAATTCCTAAACAACTTTGAAAGAGAGGTGCCAAAACAAAATCATTTTGACTCTCTGAAATGGGACTACATGCTACACCCGCAAGGTGGTGGGTTATGCACCAGTGGAATTTTAAGGACTAGTGGGGATGCAGAAGGATGATGTGCCTATGATTTGGGAAACTACAGATGCGGCTAATAGAAAAGTATGATAGATGGGATGACTTACATGCACACCTCATGAAATGGACCAAGGTCTACGGGGAAGAGCCAAAACATGAATGGGTGTATTTGTTCTGTCATACCTTGGATGTCATACCCACGAATTGGTATACTGAGATGGAGCTCTAACATGGTATGAGATAATGGGATATAATGTGTGAAGGATTCATGTTAATGTTCACATTTGAATATCATTGGTGGAATACTGTAGATGATGCGCTACAAGTAGCCAAAGTAGCTATATTCAAAATACCCCAGGAGCCGATGGAAGTGCCTCAGCCGGAATGGGTGAACCGAATGAGCTTCTCGCTGGAGTGCTACAATGTAAATATTGAGGAGGATGATGATGATCCACAGAATATTAACATTCTAGAAACTGAAGGCTATCATGAGGTGTTGAGTTCCAAAACTGCCTCTTTCTTAAGAAACTTCTTCATCCTTATTCCTTTGTTTTTCCATGAAAATGCATCGTAAATCATCAAAATCCATTGAACATTTCCTCAAGGGGTATATTTAAGTGATTTTCAAGTTATATTGTTATGTTTATTATTTGGATAGGTTTTTGTTTTTCAGCTACGGAATGTAGCCACATTCCACAACTAACCAGCTGTTTCGCAGCCATATCCACGGTTTTGTAAGTTATAGGTGTCAACAGAGGAAATAGACCATATGGGTAGCTGAAAAAATGTTAGAGCGTGGAAGTTATCCTATCCATTTAATCAAAATCGATGAGGAGGACCTGGTTAAAGGGGAGTCAACGGAAGAAACCTACAGCAAGTAGAACTCTATTTTTGCACGTTTCTTAGTAAATGAATCTGCACCAGTGTCTTGAAGCCAAGGATGTCATTTGCCACTTGCACAACCAGTATCCAACAACCACTATTTGGAGATTTATGTTTCAAGGCAACCAAAGACAAAATTTCCAGATATCTTACTTGTCTACATTCTTGTTGTACATGACTTCTCTCTTCAAACAATTGTGTATTTTTCCTATAAATATCAGCATTTAGAATGCAAAAAAAGTTCATGTTTCTGCTGATGTAATAGTGCAATTTCTGCTTGTAGCTTGAGAAACTCAGTGCTCAGTTTTTAATATAGAAACTCTATTTTTGTTTTTAATGGATACTTGGAGCGTGTGAAGTGTTGATTCTATGTTGGTAATCCTAGACCTTGCAGAGGGCCTCTGCGTGGTCAAGGGTATATTTCACTTTTGTACATTTTCATTTTGTTGTCTTTCTTTGTTTAATTGTACATTTATTTTGTTTTTCATCATGTTCATAATTGTTTGCTAGCACTATTTTTATTGCAGCTTGTTTCATTTGTTTCCACTAACTCAGGATAGTAGTATTCCAACGTAGAGTAGTTCTTTAGTTTCCATTATTTTTTAGCCTCTTAAGTGTAGTTTTTAAATTGATGTCAGTAGCATAATTAGATTTATTTCATCTGTTGTTCCTTAGTTCTTAGTTTTTAAATTTAAGTTGTTTAATGCCTTTTTCTCATTAGTGTAGTCACTCACTATATAAATGAATGTTTCCAAAGCCTTTCGTTGATTGTTAATCCTCAAACTAAATGGTGAATGTTGTGTTTATGAATGAGACTTCTTTTTCTTCATTAGTTTTTGAGTCAAGATGTTTAATGACTTTTTCTTGTTCGTGTAGTCATTCATGATATAAATGAATGTTTCCAATGCCTTTCATTGATGGTTAGTCCTCAAACTAAATGGTGAAATGTTGTGTTTGTGAATGAGACTTCTTACTGTTCATTAGTTTTTGAGTCAAGATGTTTAATGCATTTTTCTTATCAATTTAGTAACTCATTATTTAAATGGATATTTCCAAAATGCCTTCGTTGATGGTTGAACCTAAGACTAAGTGGTGAAATGTTTTATTTATGATTGAGTTTTCCTTTCATTCTCATGTTTACTTCTTTTATAATGATGAAGAATGAAATCTCTCAAATATTGCTATCATAAGGAGTTAATTCTCCCTAAAATATGTAGCAGAGTGAAAAAAATACTTCATTTAGTTTTTCTTTCACAAATTGAATAGTTGCAATTTCATTTTTGTTTCTTTCCCTTAGTTTAATTGTAGTTCCATATTCAGTAGTTCACTAATGTTATGCTCTTGACCTGCAAGATGATACCAAAAGACCAAATATGCGAAGAAATATACCCAGAACATAGAACAATGAAAAATAACAACAAGTATTTTATTATTCAGAAAGCAATGTTAACTTGCCTCTTCGAGGGGGCAACCTCCAATAGAGCTGAGCTCAATTACAAAATAAGACACCATGCTCCTCGAGGGGAGTCTCTATCCTTTATATAGGAATCATACATGCAATACCATGGGGCAATACCATGGTTCTTATTAATACCATATACGTAATACCATGGCCCATTTGCAGCTAATTGTGGTCCCTTCATTAAGTGTTGGTTAACCACTTACAATTATTAATATGGGCTTAATTGACTCTTTACTTAACTATAACTATGACTCGATCCTATTATATAAATAAGGGGGTTAGGGTTGGACCCTAACATGCCCTCCCCCATAAGAATAGCCTTGTCCTCAAGGCTAAAGCTATGGAAACTGTTGAAGGATAGTAGCTAGTTCCTAGGTTGCATATTCCAGATAGGTGTCTTTCCACTTGACGAGGAATTCCTTGATTGTGTGGCCACACAAGTGCCATTCTCGTGTGTCAAGAACCTATTCAGGTTGGAGCCAGATTCACCCTTCTTCATCCACTTCAAGTAGACTAGGTTGAATTCTGCAATGGTTCCCAATCACTTTCTTGAGGCATGAGACATGGAAGATGGGATGGATTTTTTGCAGTGGGTGGAAAAGCTGGGTTGTAGGTGACTTCTCCAATGCGTGGAAGTACTTGATACGATCTATAGAATTTTGCAGATAATTTCTGACAACCCTTCTCTTTCAATGATGTTTGCTTATATGGTTACAACCTCAGAAATACTTGATCCCCTTCTTGAAATTGGCGTTCTGAGCGATGTTGATCTGCTTATTACTTCATGTGGTTTTGGGCTGGATGAGGGTTCTCTCTAAGGTGGGCTAGCATGGTTGTGCGGTTTTGTAGGAGTTGATATGTTGCTTGTACCTTTGAGCATCCCTTGATATAAGAAGTAGGGGAAGGAGGGATTTGACCAAAAATTGCTTCATATGGAGTCATTTTGGTGGTGGCATGATAGTTGGTGTTATACCACCATTTGGCTAGAGGTAACCACTATACCCAGAGATGTTGCTTTTCTGAAGTGAAATACCTATGGTAGGTCTCGAGACATTTGTTGACTACTTCAATTTGACCATTAGTTTGTGGATGATAGGAAGTACTGAGTTGTAGTTGGGTATCTTGTAGCCGGAATATTTCCTACTAAAAGTTACTAGTGAAGATCGGGTCACGATCAGACACAATGGAAGTGGGCATGCCATGCTATTTGAAGATCTGATCCATGAAATATTGAGCAACCAAAGTCATTGTAAAAGGGTGTGGTAGGACACAAAAATGAGCATACTTAGAGAGTCTATCCACAACCACCATGATGACTAACTTTTTTCCTGAATTTGGAAGACCCGTAATGAAATCCATAGAAACCTTCATCCAAAATGAGGCAAGGATGGGCAATGGCTGTAATGTGACTGGGGATTTGATTATTTCTCCTTTGTGTCACTCACAAACATCGCATTTAACTACAAAAGTAAGAATGTCCTTTTTCATTCCTATCTAAAAAATGATCTTCGAGTGCCAGCATACATCTTCTGAAAGCGTGAATGTCCTGCAGTGGGAGATGAGTGCAACTTCACCAAAATGTGGCTTTTGAGGGTGGATGTTGGTGATATTACGACTTTGTCCTTGTAGCAAAGAATCTCATCTTGCCACGAGTAGCCTACTGTGGAATTTGGATCTACCTACAACTGATTAATGAGTTGGGAGAGTTAGGGATGTGAAAACCATTCCCTGCAAGCCTCTTCAATCCATTTTGGAATGGTAAGGGAAATTGCAAGGAGGGTACTTTCATCCTCAAATTGGCAGGATAATGCATATGCTACAATATTTTGATGCCCTTTCTTGTAAATTATCTCATAATCATATCCCAGCATTTTGGCGAGCCATTTATTTTATTATGGCGAGGATAGGCATTGCTCCAAAAAATATTTAAGGCTTTAATGGTCTATGCATATTTGGAAACATTGCCCCAATAAGTATGGTTTCCAGGTTCTTCCCACTTAGTTGTTGTCTTGTGAAGGCGAAGGATTGACCTTCCTGCATTATACCGCCCCAATACCCATACCAGAAGCATCAGATTCAATCACAAAAGCTTTGGTGATGTCGGGTAGTGCTAATACTGGACTGGAACACATGGCATGCTTGAGAGCTATAAAGGCTTGTTGTGCTTCATCATTCTAAAGGAATGAATTTTTCTTGAGGAGTTGAGTGAGGGGCCTAGCAATCCGACCATAATTGTAGAAAAATTTGTGATAATAGCCTGTGAGACCCAAAAATCCTATGAAGCTCTTCAAGGTCTTTGGTTGAGGCCAATCCTGCATTTCCTGGATCTTTTGGGGTCCACCCTAACACCTTCATGCCCCACAATGTGGCCCAAATAATCAACTTCTTCCATGCCAAAAGAGCACTTAAACATCTTGACAAATAATATATGCTTGGGGAACAGTTACAAGAGCAGATCTACATGTTGAAGATGTGTGGCCTAATTGTGATTGTAGATGAGGATGTCACCAAAGAAAACAAGGACAATTTTTTTGAGATATGGTTTGAGCAGGTGGCTCATAAGGCTCTGAAAAGTGGATGTTGCATTACAAATACCAAATGGCATGAACAAGAACTTATAATGGCCTTCATGATCAGAAAGTAGTCTTTGGAATGTCTACTTCTTTCATGCGAATTTGGTGATAGCCCAAGCAAAGGTCGAGCTTAGTAAAGAATTGAGCCCCATTTAATTCATCCAGAAAATCATCAACAATTGGGATGGTAAATTTATATTTGACCGTCAAATTATTGAGAGCCCTAAAGTCTAGACACATACACCATTCCCCATCTTTCTTGAGCACCATGACCATAGGCGATGAATAAGGACTAATGCTAGGATGAATGACGCATGCTTCCAAGAGTTTCTTGATGATTTTTTCATTTCATTCTTTTGGGCGAATGAATATCTATATGGGCACACATTTGGTGGTTGGGCCCTTGGGACCAAGGTAATGTTATGATCATGTTCCCCTCTTGAGGGTGGGAGCTCATGAGGCTTGTAAAAAA
The DNA here is from genome assembly GCA_000404065.3 of Pinus taeda. Lineage (NCBI taxonomy): Eukaryota > Viridiplantae > Streptophyta > Pinopsida > Pinales > Pinaceae > Pinus > Pinus taeda. The sequence goes on along the minus strand of APFE031639853.1, from coordinate 4,491 downwards.
CTGGAAGATGGTTCTTTAAGATCTATTACATCTTAGGATGAATATGAAGAGAATTGGGTTCGAAGGCCTGGATGTCATTAAATTGCGCTTTAACTCGATGGCGGCCCTTTTTTAACAATTTTTCCATCCGATGTGAGCTGATGATAGAGGGAGCTCTCGCCTGGAGTCTGTAGAGGGTATGTGTGTGGTTGTTCTACTTAAAGCTCATATATAACTCCTAGAAATCCATTGTGATTGGGCAAAGTGTGCGAAGCCATTCAACACCTAGGACAATGTCACACCCTCTCATGTGTATGGAAAACATGTGGTTCTTTAACTGATAATTCCCCATTTGATGTTTGACATTTTCACAGTGGCCTTCACATTTCATTGTCCCCCCATCAGCAATTTGGACCTGGAAGTTAGAAACTGCTCGGACGAAACAATGCACTACTTCCGTGACTATTTGATGGATAAAGTTATGTGTATTACCACTATCAATCAAGACTACTACTGGCTGATGCTTAATAAAACCTCTGATTTTGAGAGTTTGGGGAGAAGAAATCCCTACCAAAGAATGAAGCAAGATAACTAGTTCTTCAAGTACATTGTCCTTCTAGTTGTCCTCTTCTTCCTCCTCTGGTTCCTAAAGTGGCAGAGCTTCCTTTGAAGAACTATGATCAATAGCATCAATTTGAAAGAATTTGGGCTCCTTGCATTTATGCCCCGGGAAGTATTTCTCATCACAATAGTAACACAATGCTTGCTTTCTTCTTTCCGCCATTTCTACCAATGACACCTTTTGAACCTTGAGTGTTTGGGTATTTATTTGAGCTTGGGTGGGCCGACCCTTGGCTATGAAATTTGGGTGATTGGACTGGGCTGCTAATGCACGTTCTACTTCACGAGCTATCCCACAAGCATGTAGCCATGATATAGGGTGTTGCAGTTGGACGTGGGCTTGTATGGCTTCTTTGAGACCACTGACAAAGCATTCCATGTAGAACTCATCGTGTAGACCTCCTGTGTAGAAATCTAAAGCTTCAAAGGTTGTAATATATTCTTTCATTGTTCCTGTCTATTGGATCTTAGTGAGATGATCCAAAAAATTAGATTCATGGTCAAAGTGATCTATAAGAGATTTTTTGAATGTCTACCAAGTCAAGGGTCTTCGATAACAACATTGATGCTATTGCCACCATTGCCATCTTTTATTGTCCAAGTACATGCTACCCACACTAAGCTGAGTCACATCATCCATGATGTCATTCAATGCATGAAATATTACTCCATTTGTGCTATCCATGTGGCCGAGTGAGAGCCATCAAATTTATACATGTCCAGCTTGGGTGGTGACGGCTGGGATTGTTGGTGGGTGCCAAAGAGGTGAAGTGACTGGCTAGACTCGCCCTCAATGTTTTCATTGCCAATATATGCCTCTACACGTTCCTCCACCTTTCCCTTTGAGCGTGTTTCATTTAAGATCTTCAACTGCAATAGTACATCTTTCAATGTTGATTCAAGGTTGTCAATCGTCTCATTGGCCATAGCTTGAGCTCTAGTTTGTACCATGTACCGATCTGATGTACTTGACATTTGGGACCACCGAAAAGTTTTGGCACTAACAATTGAATGGTACCACCTTGCACATCTCGCAACCTGATTCTTATGGGATAAGTCTCCAATAAGCATCCCAGGGGGTCTTAGAACAGAGTTTTACTCCTTTCTTAGGAATATTGTAGTAGCCAAATCCCCAAAAATTCAATGTTGCCCAAATTCCTGCGAAAATCATGTGCAGGTATAGGAACCCACACAATTACTCAAATCTAAATGGAAAATTTGATTGTTGCGACAGCTACATAGCCCACTACTAGATCTGGATGGTGGATATGATGGATCTAATATATCTGGATGGCTGATCTGATAGATCTGAATAGCAGAACTGATTACTGCTACTGCAACAAAACCCCACCTATGAGATCTGATCTAGAAAAGATGATGTGTGATCAAGAGATAGAGAAGGGAACTATGGTCTCCAGGAGTGTCAACTGCTATAGATCGTAATATACATATGGGTCTAACAGTAGTACTTGGCCCAATCTTTCAAGGCACTAACCAAGGAGGATCAACTGTGCCCTTAGCTGTACAATATGACTACCCTATTGTATGTGTGAGTAATATGCCCAAGTGCTATTCTCAGTGTACTATAGCAGCAAGACGGCTAACGGTTTATCTATGGCAAGGTTTCGAGGGAGCTAGGGGGCTTTCGATATACCCAGAGGGTACTTGGAAGATAGTCAGTGCGTGGTTCTGTCTAATGTGCTACTACTCGAAAGGGTACCAACAGGGTTTATAAGGGAGTCTAACAAGAGTGACCACCTCTTGTATTTCCTGCATGCATACCTCCCCAAATCCGTAGGTTTAAGCGCTAAAACGACAGATCCCATGGTTTAAAGACGCTAGAACACGTCTCTAGCCAAAAACAAACAACTAAAAATTGGAGATCCCACCGGCCATGGAAAGTGCTTTGATACCACTTGTTATGCTTTTAACCTACAAGACGATACCAGAATACCAAATATACAAATAAATATACCCAGAACATAGAACCATGAGAACTAACAACAAGTATTTTATTATTCAGAAAGTAATGTTCACTTGCCTCTTCGAGGGGGAAACCTCCAATAGACCTGAGCTCAATTACAAAATAAGACACCATGCTCCTCGAGGGGAGTCTCTATCCTTTATATAGGATTCATACATGCAATACCATGGGGCAATACCATGGTTTTTATTAATACCATCTATCTAATACATGGCCCATTTGCAACTAACTGTGGTGCCTTCATTAAATGTGGGTTAACCACTTACAATTATTAATATGGGATTT
>APFE031639846.1:80456-93726 GCA_000404065.3 Pinus taeda | reverse complement strand
TTTTATGATATATTATATATCAAATGAGAAGAACTATGTCAACCTAAAGGTTCTAAATTAAATTATTAAACTTAAAAGAGAATTATATTGTTATAAAAGAATTAAATTTTAATTAAAGGTCAAACATTAAAAGAAATATAATATAATATTAAATAACCCAAATGAAAAGGGGACTATGTAATCTGATAAAGTGATGAGTGCCAAATAAAACGTGACTACTTCCTTAAATCACTGCGAGGAGCCACGTAAAGGGATAAGGGACAAGAATCCTCCTTCACAACCACAACAGTGGAGGATGAATGGTGGCTCTAAGCAATAAAAAGAGAAGGGAGTGTGACAGAGAAGGGATCATTTTTTGCCTTGAGAGCACAGTGCAGGAAGGGAGAACTTACAGTAGAGAACCACAGATAGAGCAGCCTTGATTGTTCTTGAAGCTTTTGGGCACGGGGCCCAAATTACTTCAAATTTGAAGTATTTTGGATCTTGGTACCAAGATTGTGCCCAATTTGGCAGGGAGGTGTTGGTCTTTTGGAGTGTCGACAGCCCTAGATTGGCCCCAACAACAAAAACCAAGTATGTAATGTGCATTTAATTGGAAAATTGTGTTTTAAGATGTCACTACGTAAATAATCAAGCTTCAATCTGTCAAGATTTTAAATTTCCCAAAAATAGTGATTTACAGTTGCGGAAGTACTTGTTCGACTTCGATGACATATTGATTTACAACAAGACATGGGAAGACAACTTTAGGCACTTGGACGAGGTGTTGGGGATTCTAGAGGAGAAGGAATTATATGCAAAGGAGTCCAAGTGTGAGTTTGGCATGATGAAGATGCTCTATCTAGGGCATGTTATTAGTCACGATGGGGTACGGGTGCATCAAGAAAAAACCGAGAAATCATTGAATGTCATGTTAGTTTTGGTAGCATTGGATGTCATCTAGCCATGAAAATTGGTAGAGAGGCTAAGGCACATGAGTTCTAAAGAACCCAGAAATCGTTTTGTGGAATTCCACCCAGATTGTATTCTATTAAAATAACTAATATGTTTAACGGGGTTCCTAAGTCTAAACTTAGGAAAATTAGAGTATTAAAGGGTATTAATCAAAATATGGGTGAGAATGTTCTAGAAAGCGGATCAAGTCAAGTTTTGAATCTTAGCCATTGATTAGAGACTTAATCTCGATCGTTGAAGTCTCGACGAGAAAAGTATAAGAAGGAGGCTTGGGGTTCATTTAGAAACGCACACGGAGAGAACGAATTGATCTGGAGATCGATTTTTGGGGCTAGGAAGCTAAGAATTCGAGCTAAGCGATCATTTTGTAGCAGAGGGGCAAGGATAGTTTGGGAATACTGGGCAGATAGGCGGAGAGCCACTAGTGGAGGCAACGCAACAATTAGAAGTACTGGCGTTGGGCCAATCTGGGCCCACGTAGGCCTGATGCAAAGCTAGAAGGGCCAGCGCAACAGTGAAGTTTCCCTCACGCAGAAAGCCGGGAAGGTTGACACAGAAGGCAGAAGAGACAATGCAAAAGCTGACACAGAGTCTATAAGGCTGACGCAGGGCCAACGCAGAGATAGCCATGGTTAGCCAGTTCTGTTCCCTGATCAGTCGGAATCTGCCAGGTGAAGTGAGGTAAAACTCACTCAGTTTTCCGCCATTATATTTTCTCTGTCAATGGATTGTTGGAAGGGCAACCAGTGTTGTATTCAGAACTACTGCTTAATAATATAAAACCCTGATGCAGGAGAATTCAACCCAAGTGAAAATCATTGTAATTAAGTAGACATAGGGGGTCATGTATTTTGAGGAAGTTGGATTCCTAAGTGATGAATTAATGTAATATTTAGGCTTTTGAGTGCATAGAATAGGAACTAAATAAATAATGTGAGATGTTTTGTAAATGCTCTCAAATAAATGAGAACATGAGTGGTTAATAAAGACAAAAGAGTTAAAAGTCAATTATAGCTCTTACGCAGTTTCATGATTCGAGGAACGAGAGAGAGTTTTTAGGAATTAAATGAAGTTAGAAGTGGACATAGAGGATTTAGGAGTTAGTTCAGTAGATTTAGGAGAGGAACCAGAATTAGTTTAACAGAGCTTTCTGGTATAAATGTAAGCCTACGGGCAGAGTAGAGGGGAGACCACTGATATTGAAGATTAGGCCTGTGAGAGACACACAATCTCGAGTGTAATCAATTGTTCATATTTATATACAGAGGTTCATTTTGATACTGTGTAAATGTGTGAAATAAGTGTGTAATGATTGATTATGCTTGAATTCGTAGGTTTTGTAACAGAGGTTGCAGGCAGAGTTCTGAAGGAATATGCAGAGGAGAAGAACGATTCGGAGGAATCGTAAGGGATCATTGAACCCACTTGCATGATCAGAGTGAAGCTCTAAAGAGAAGGCGATATAAGAATTCGCAAAAGACAAGCTCAGGAAGAGTGCGCAGTGAAATAGCAGAAGACCCAGAACATTTGAAGAAACCCGAACCACAAAGGGAAATTGAAGAAATAGCGTAAAAACCTAAGTAAACAGAGGAGCGGAGAAGTGAAGTATCAGTGCATATGAACCATTAGATCTCAAAGATCAACGGTCATCGCATAAGAGGAGAGTGCAAGAGATAACTAGTTAAAAGGTTGGTTTATAAGCGAAATGGTATTTCGGGCGGCGAAGAAACCATAAGTGGTATTGAGCATTGAGCGCCCGATGCCATACATATCACGCCACGTAGCAGCGGAGGCGGGGAGGGAAACCACTTTATCGGGTGGTTAAACTCCATGCCTATTGTCTATCCGAATTCATGGTAGACCGTTGGATCTACTAAGTGTAGATCAACGACGGAGGACTGTCAACGACTTTGCATCGGGAAAGAATATCGACCGTTGGATCAAGAACCGATCAATGGTCGTGATCTAATCGCAATTACATTAGACAAAGGTCAAAGGCTGGTGGGTTGTGAAATGCCGATACGCCGATAGCAATAAAGCGGCAATTAGCGATCGAAGGTCAGGGTGATCGGAGCAGTGCTAAAGAATGGTTGGAAGGTGCGGACCCGATGGAGTGATAGTGACGAGTGAATAATATTTGAGATCCGTTATATGTGTTCGGAGTGGGTTTCTTGTGTGTTCCATGTATTTGCATTAAAGTGTTGTGCCGAGTCTTTAAGGCTAAAACATATATTATCGTTCTGATAGTCGCATATCAGAGGGAAAGGGGTGATGATAAATATATATATATAATATATATATATATTATATATATATATATATTATATAGTATATATATATATATATAAGTGGTGTGCCGCGGAGGAGCGATCCCCAATTGCGATAAAGGTAACCTCGGGATCTGTGTAGAGGCCGTACCGAGCCGGAAAAAGGTGTGGTTTGTGTATAATTCCTTTGTAAATGGGTTATAAAGGAAAATAGCGCCGATAAAAGGTTTCATGTGTAAATATATATGTAACCAATGTTAAGAGGGTTAGTGAAAGCTTAAAACTAAGGTTTTGAAGAGGTTTTAAGTCCCGATAGGAAGGATTAATGAAAGGCTTTAATAAAGTTTTATATCAAGGCTCGAGGGTTGATTTAAGTCCCGATAGAAGGTTTAAGCGGGGTGATTGAGTTCCGACATAAAGGAACTAAAAAAAGAGGGCCTTAACCATTTGTGGTTGATGATTTGACTCCTTTGAGAGTTAAATACCTGGGATTAATGAATGAATGCATTTATATGCATACTGTGGGTGTAAGCGGGGGTAACCCTGCGTCAAACCCTCAAAGTTGTTGCATTGGTTTTCCTACATTGAATTTTTCCAGGGACTATTTTGTCCAAAAATAATTATGTCATATGTATCTTGTTCTTTGCTCAGTTTCTTGTTTCATGTAATCATATTATATTGGTGCAGGATGCAGCAGTAATTTACTTCAGTACTCTTCAAAAAAATAACTCGATAATGTATATTAAAATCAAGTAGGAGAAGTAAATTCAGTTTTGCTACAATAGGGGTTCCTTGAGGATAGGAATGTTCACATGGCCCGCCCCAAAGAATGTCACAAAGTTGAAGAGCTTCCTTGGACTTTGCACTTACTACAAGAAATTTGTCAAGGGGCTTTCACATTTGACAACTCCTCTTACAGATCTCACCAAAAAGGGGGCATTCAGCTGGTCGGAGAAAGCAGAGGAAACACTTGTTAGAATGGAGGTGATGAGTACTTGCCCTATGCTTACTTTACCTGATTTCACCCAGCCATTCGTGCTAGAATGTGGCGCTTCGGGAATAGGAATAGGAGCGATCCTTATGCAGAATGAACACCCCATAGCGTTTGAAAGTCGCAAGCTTAGAGATTATGAGTTGCACTATTCGATATATGATAAGGATATGTTGGCCATAATGCATGCATTGGCCAAATTTAGGAAGTATTTGGTAGGAGGCAAATTTAAGGTAAAAATGGACACCAATAGCCTGAAATTCATCATAGGGCAAAAAGAACTGAGTGAGAGGCAGCAAAAGTGGATAAGCAAGTTGCTTGCCTATGACTTTGAGATAGAATATGTCAAAGGCAAGAATAACATAGTGGCAAATGCTCTATCAAGGATGCCACCCACTTTCTCACTCATAGAGATGATAGAAGATTGGAAGTCGTTGTTGTTGGTAGAGTACTCAAAGAATAAATTCGCTTGTGAGATTTTAGACGGGTTGATCCGTGATGACAGCTATCGGGTTATGAATGACACTATCTACTATAAAGACCGGATCTATCTTGTACCAGAATCAAAACCCAAAGAGAGAATCATGCAGGCAACTCACATCTCACCCTTGGTCGGACATCCGGGATATCTAAAGACGTATAGGAAGGTCAGGGAGAGATTCACCTGAAAGTGCCTCAAGTCGGATGTGATGAGACTTGTGAGGTAGTGCAACACTTGCCAACAAAACAAGACAGAGCATACCCATCTAGCAAGCTTGCTGCAGCCCCTCCCCATTCCGGAACAAAACTAGGAAAGCGTTTCCATGGTCTTTATCACGGGCTTACCACCGGTGTAGGGCAAAGATTGCATATATGTGGTGGAAGATCGGCTCACAAAATTTGCCCATTTTTTTTCCATGCCATCAAAATATTCAACTTCATAGGTAGTCGAGCTATTTTTCAGGGAGGTTTTTCAAATTGCATGGGTTGCCAAAGAACATTGTCAGTGATAGAGATAGCAAGTTCATGGGCAGTTTCTGGCAGGAGATTTTTAAACTCGTGGGGACTAAGCTAACTCCAAGCACTAGCTACCACCGATAAATTGATGGGGAGACAGAGATTGTGAACAAGTGGCTAGAGGGTTATCTCACGAATCATGTGGTTGGCCAACAAAAGACATGAGTAAAGTGGTTGCATCTAGGGGAGAATTGTTACAATACCACTTTTCACATGTCCATTGGTATGACTCCCTTCAAAGCATTACATGGATATGATGCCCCAACTTTCGCAGACAGGATATTTTGGGACAACTGGACACCACTGGCTAAAGACACAGTCCAGGAGAGCCAGGACAATTTAAAAGTTCTCAAGGACAATCTACACATGGCTCAGAACCAACAAAAACTGTATGCAGACAAGCACATGGTGGAGCGCAACTTTGAAGTGGCAGATATGATGTAGCTTTGTCTCCAATCCCACATGCAGTGCTCGCTCAAAACTAAAGGGGCGGAAAAGTTAAAACCCAGGTTCTACAAGCCATTCAAAATCTTGGGAAGAGTAAGAGAGGTGGCCTATGAACTTGAGCTTCCAGAGGGATGCAAGATTCACAATGTCTTTCATGTCTCGTGCCTCAAAAATGCTTTGGTACAACATATTGTTGTTTCCACGGAGCTTCCACCACTAGATGTGGAGAGAGAATTGGCCTTGATTCCCGAGAAGATCCTAGACACAAGAGAAAGAAAATTGCAGAGCAGAGCGATCAAGGAGTTCCTAGTAAAATGAAGGGATTCACTAGTAGAAGATGCTACCTGGGAAGGCGAATAGGTGCTCAAACATCCTGAATTGAAATTGCTTGGGGACAAGCAATCTCCGGCGGGGAGGATTGTAATGTCCCCGTCCCCGTAGGAAGCAGGGAAATAATTAATAAGGGGACTTAAATTTGCTTAAGAAGACTTTATTAAATAAGGGAAAAGGATGATATTTCCTAGGCAAGTTGGATGTCACTTTAACTTTATAAAGTGAAGTATCATTAAGTGTTAAAATTGGCAACTAGGGCTTAAATCCATGTGGGTCACCTTATTTATGGCTAATAATATTTTTCCTAGATTCCTCTCGTCGCGAGGTGTAGGATTGATCTAAAGATCATCAGATTCCGATAAGTATTTATGGAGATATGAATTTATTTTGATTATGGGCAAATTGTCAAAGTCGAGCAGCAACTTATGTAGGCTCAGATGCCCAACAGACACATCTATTCATCTTCAACGTTTGGATTTAAATACAGGATGCCTCCTCTTCATTTGGACACTCACTTCTCATCACATATCTCTCTCTCTCTCCTGCGCAGAAAAGAGTCTCTTCTCTCTCCTGCACAAAAAGGCTCTCTCTCACACGTGTGGAAAAAGGACGCAGATTTCTAGCGCTGAAGCTGCAAAAAGGAACTTTGACCAGTGTTGACCAGCGTGGACTCCTTTTTGACTATGAGTTTCGTGTAGCTGATTCTCCTTGGAAGAACATAATTTTTGGCACAGGAATCAGGGTGATCTGACCTTCGGTTTGACAGATATTGACTACCCTAGTTTAGGGCTGATCTAGGGTTTGTTGTTGCTAATATAAATCAGATTTTTGTACTATTTCTCTCTATTGAATTATTGAAGATAAAAGAAGATTTGATCAAAGGGTTTCCCCATATTGGGGTTTCTCCCTGGTTAGCCGCCACATCTTGTGTCTCTTGTCTTGGCTTGTTTTCTGTTGATCATTTAAATGTTCTATCTACACTTTACTTAATGTACATGTGATTGCTAATTTGTGGATAATAATCAGAAAAACAAGTAAATTGCTCTAAGCATAGAACATACCATAATTTAACATGGTGTCAGAGCTGAGGTGAAGACAAAGACCAAGCAAGAGCAAGAGCAATCACCGAAAAGAAGGTTGGCAAGGCTATCTAAAAGAAATTATGGGGTCCTCAACACACTTCCCTGCTGAAGACAAACTCCGTGACAAGTCTAACTACCACGGATGGAAGATGTCTCTCGATCTAACATTTGAAGAATAAGAAGTGCTAAACCATGTGAGAGGCAGAGTTGTTGAGCCTCCATCAAACACATCCACTGCTGCCAAGAACAAATGGATGAAGGGAGAAGTCAAAGCAAAGAAGATCATTCGGGACTCTATCGACAAGCGCTTGGTGGCCTATGTTTCTGAGCTGAACAACTCCAAGGAAATCTACGATAGACTAGTGTGTTTATTTAAAGTTAATGATGCAAATCAAGTCCTGTTTCTTAGAAATAAGCCGAAGGAAATTAAGAAGGGCAAAGATGAAAATATGCAAGCATATTTCTTAAGGATTACCGAGATCAAGAACGATCTCCTATCTATTGGGGAAGTAATTCCTGACAAGGAAATGGCACTCACAACTCTTGGAGGACTACTATCTGAATGGTATATATTCAGGACTACTCTCCTCAACAATAATGTAATTCCTAGATTTGAGGAATTAATGGCCAGATGCATTCAAAAAGAAGCAAGGATGGAAGAACAGGAAATGCCCACACTTAAAGGTCATCTCGTTGCCTTTCCTTCTCATGCTAAAAGAAGAAACAATTCCGGAGCTAAATCCAAAGGAAAGGATCGACCAAAGGGTGGAAGAAAAGGACGATGTTACCATTGCAATAAACCAGGTCATTATGCAAGGGAGTGTCCTGATGAAAGGGACTCGCACTGGGATGATGATCAAAATCCCTCTCAAGGCAATCAAAGTAATGGAAAGTCAAATCGCTGAGGTAAAACGAGTGTTGGAAATCAAGGAAGAGGGCAACCATTCAAGAAGGCAAGAAAATTCCAGGTATAAATCTAACACCATTAATAATAAGCAAGATGAATATTATCTACCAGCTGCTCTATCTACCACTGCTCCCCCGGACTCGTTGGGAAATTGGCCTATTGATAGTGGTGCCTCAAGGCACTTCACTGGTTACAAAAAAGCTCTCTATAATCTAGTAGAGAAAGAAACCAACCTGGAAATTGTTCTTGGAGACAATTCAAAATATCCCATGAAAGGCGTAGGAAATGTCACTCTTCAATTAAATCAAGGTAATACATCCACTTACAAGATATATTATATGTACCTGATCTCAAAAAGAACCTGGTGTCCATTTCGGCAATGGAAGACAAAGGCTACAAGGTGGCTTTCAGCGATGGCAAGGTACGTGTATGGAAAAAGAACTTTAAAGATGCTTTTACTCTTGGGTTTTGAGTTGATTCATTATATCAAGTCGGAGGAAGCCCGTTGGGTGTCCTGTCTTGTGACACATCGCTTCAGTCCAAACTATGGCATAAGAGGTTTGCTCACCTTCATTATAAAGCTCTACCTATTGTAAGAAAAATGGTAACCGAGATGTCTGAGTTCATATTAGAGCAAGGTGTATGTCCAGGATGTGCCGAAGGAAAGCTCAAAAGGGGACCATTCCCCTCAAGCCAAAGGAAGACCTCTGATATATTGGAGTTGCTTCACTCAGACATATCCGGTATGATGCCCGTGAACTCCTTGGGAGGATATTTATATTACATCACCTTTACAGATGATTATTCTCGCAAGACTTGGATATATTTCATGAAAAAGAAGGATGAAGTGTTCTCCTGGTTTCGACATTTCAAAGCCTTGATCGAGAATCAAACCAAAAAGAAGATCAAGATCCTAAGGACTGATAATGGGACTGAATATGAATCCAATGGGTTTCATGACTTTTGCAAAGAGGCTAGCATTAAGAAGGAGACCACTACACCATATACTCTTGAGCAGAATGGTGTGGAAGAAAGGAAGAACCGTATGATTGTGGAAGCTATTCATGCTATGCTCCATGATCAAAGACTTTCGAAGTTCCTATGGGCCTAAGCTGTAAACGTTGCCGTATATGTACAAAACCAATGCACTCATCAAGCATTGGGTTCCAAAACTCCTGAAGAAATGTTCATCGATAAGAAACCTGACGTATCTCATTTTAGAATTTTTGGAAGCCCTGTATATTTTCATGTGTCGAAAGAGAAAAGGAATAAATTCAGTGCATCTGGAAAGAAAGGAATCTTTCTGAGCTACAGTGAAAACACTAAGGACTATAGAATCTATGTAGCTAGTAAAAAAGAAGTCGAGATTAGTCATGATGTCACCTTTAACGAAGATATGGCCCTTAGCAAGGTGGACAATCTTCCTACTTTGAGGAGCTCTCAAGAAGCTGACACCAGGGAACGAAAGGAAAAAGAAGATGAGACAATGCCCGATGTGGAAGAACCCTTGGATCCTATTGATCCTCCACCGCCTGAACCTTCCTCTGCAAGGAAGAGGCGTTCATGGCTTAGGGGGACACTTGATGATGCTAAAGGACACACAGCTCCCCGAGGAACCTTCCGTGAAAGTAAGAAGCCGAACAGGTATCAGGGATACCTGACCATCATGAGCACGATTGATGAGCCCCAAAATTGGTAACTTGTTGGGCTCATTTGGCCTAATTATCCTTGTTCAGTCCTTGTTCAATCCTTCATTTTCCATAGCTTATGCATTATGTTCAGTATGTTTATGTCATTTGTACGAATAAGGGTAGTCACTCTTCCTAGGTGGCTAGCACGAGCTCATTTCATTTTTTTTGACACATGTTGGAGCAAAACCGAGCAATCATGGGCCAAAAGACAACCAAGCCATAGGTGAGGATTCATAGGGGGGTTGTCTATGGCATTAAATAACCCTTTCTCAGGATCTTCACCCCCAACTCCAAGCTCCAAAGACCACCAAAACCGAATCTAGAAGGCAGCCAAGCAGATTTTGGAAGGGACTGTCTAACTCACAGTTTGGACAGTCGAGTTCCACAGATTGAGGAGCCCAGCTAGGGCCCTCGTGATGTATAAATGTTGAGGCCTCAGCCTTCGTAAGGGACTTTTGAAACCATTGCATATTTTGTACCACAATGTTGTTAGCTTTACTTTGTTCTCTTGTAGCCATTTTTGGCATAACTCTTATGACTAATTTTTGATAATGAGAAGCAGTTCGATTTTATATCAACTCTGAGTTTTCTATAGGAGCCATAGCTCTCAGGGTTGGGCCCAACCTGAGAGCCTAGGGCTTCCTTTATGTACTGTTACTTTTCCTTTATGCATCATTGTTTCCCTTTATGCATTTGAAACGTATTTCTGTTAGGCAGATTTAGTTGTGTTGCTAGAATAGATCATTGTTTATGAATAGAATTGCTTCAGGTGTTTTGGTAAGATAATAACAGAAAAAACTCCAAAGAAAAGGGACAACCACACTCTCGGTTTCACCTCATCCTTATTGGATCAGGGACTGGAATTGAAGAAACAGTGCTGCCCCAACAAAAACACTAGTTTGCTTGACCATGCAATCCTTAGTGTACTGTTTTCCTTTGCAGAAATTAGTTATGGGTTTAGATCTCTGAAATGTTTCTTTGCATAGTTGATGCACATGGTTTTCTTTCCAATCAAGCTATTGTTCATTCATGTTATTGACAGTTAGAGCAGATTAGCTAGGACTTTGATCATTTGCAAGACTTTGTTGATTCAGTTGAATGTACACCGTGCAGGGCATCTCCACCACTCTTTCATCCACCTAAACGTCATTTGAGCCACCTGTTCCATCTCCTAGCTGGGTTCCTCGTCTCCCATCTGTCCTTTTTCCACGTAACCCTACCTACTTGCTCAATCATTGCCTTAGCCTTCTTCAAGCCAAGTCAGCCTTCTACACATTCTCACCACTCCACCCACCAGTTTCTGGGTCACTCCAAGCCCCTATCCTACCTCCTTATCCATCCATGCATCTTCCCTCACTCACCCATCCTCTAAAATCCACTTTTTAAATATCCTGTAGAAATTTCCGAACATCCTGTAGAAATCTCTGAACATCTTGTAGAACCCCTGCAGATTTTCTGTAGAAGCTCACGAATGAGGTTTCTTGATAGCCAAACTTTGTGAAACTCTCTGGAAGGGTGTTGGGGACTCCTTAGATCCTCTCTGAACCTTCCCAACCTTTTCCAAGCATTCCTCCTCCTTGATCCACCCCTGCACAGTCAAGAACAGTGAAAGCATATGCATGATAAACCTGACAACTTAATCAAAATTACAAAAAGATGTTTTCTTAGGACAGAGGTAGTCTAGGCACATGTATTTTACCTTCATAGAAGTAATGGCATCTCTTTCAGTAGTTTGTATGCTCATCCTTGCATCAGTAGGACTAGCTAGTAGAATTAGGGTTTGCTAGGGTTTGCGTTTTTCTCCAGATTTTCACTCTTTTCGGAAATAGATTAGCTTTCATCCATCAATTACAAAGCTTCTTCTAAGAGCTCATAGAAGTTGGCTTAAGCTCCTAGCGGACTTGTGCCAGCTGACCAAGTGACAGCTGCGACAAGAGCTAGTACTTGTGCATACAGCACCGTCGCTTCCAAGTTTGTTACGAACGACCGAGTTGATAAAAGTAAAGAAGGGAGTCCCAGGAGTTGCAGCATTATTACTGCAATATTGGAGCCCACCATCTTTTTGGCGCCGTTGCCGAGGAAGCGTCAGAGCATTGGTGATTGTTGCTTTTCTTCTATTTTTTTCCTACAACCTTCTGCTAAGTAGTTATTTCATTTCCATTCTGCAATTTCATTTCTGCAAAAGTAGAATAGACATTTCCTGCTTTCATAGATTAGCATTTCAATTCCGCAATTTCAATTCTGCAAGCGTAGATTAGCATTTCAATTCTGCAAGCGTAACTTAGCGTTTCAATTCCGCAATTTCAATTTTGCAAGCATAGCTTAGCACTTCATTCCTGCAATTTCATTTGAGCAACATAGATTAGTCCTTTCCTGCTTTCATTTCAATTCCGCATTTTCATTTCAGCAAGATATAGTTGCAGTTCAATCTATTTTAGTTTTACAGGTACCAGCTGAGAAAAAAGCAAAAGCAATCAAAAAAAAGTCTTTCCATTTCATGCCTCGTAGGAACAGAGATAAAACCGGCAAATTCTTACCCAACACCCCCACCACATCACTGAGTCAACCTTCTCTCTTTTCTGGTGACAGTGAGCCAGAGGAACCTATAGGTGAACCTCCTGAGATATACAAAGATCCTATAACAGAAGAAGAGTTAGGGAACACTCCATCTGAACACATGGCTAAAAACCGAAACGGTAGAAGAGAAGATGAGAGAATAGAAGGTGCCTTTCCCATCCAAGAGACCAATGGAGACATGAAAATGAAAAACATAAGTCCCTCTGCTCTACTTCACTTCCATGGACTGACTACTAAAGACCCTGATACCTTCCTGTTTGAGTGTGTTGTCCTTTGTCGAACTTATGACTATGCTGAGGATGAGCAAAAGCTGAAACTCTTTCCCTCTACCCTCAAAGACGTGGCATTACGCTGGTTCATGGGGTTACCTGGAAACAGTATCACCACTTGGGCTCAGATGCAGCAAGCTTTCAATACCAAGTACCAGGACTACTGTAGATCCAAGGAAACTAAGGGAGAAATCTTTCGGATGACCATGGGAAGCGATGAATCTTTAGAAGGCTACAAGGAAAGGTTCCAACTCAGTTATAAACAGGCCAGGTGCACACTTGACCCGGAATCTCTGAAGCTGGTTCTGCTCCGAGGAGTCCCTGAAGACCTTCTGGACACCCTTAACATGCTGGCTGGAGAAGACATCTACAACTACCTTATGAGGACATAAAGACCGTGTTTAGAAACCATTCTAGGGCAGCCTGGAAGAGAGGTAGGGGGATGTTGAAATTTGGTACCGGAGGACAGGTGGTTCCCTTAGGCTTTGATCTTTGGCCTAGGGAAAAGTGTCCAAAAGATTTTAATTTTTCTCCTAAAGTGACTTTATAATTTTTATAAAGTTAAAATCTAATTTAAAAGTGACCTTAAGTGATAAAGTTACTAAGTCTAATTTTAAAGTGACTTTTATAAAGTCAATGAAAAATTAGAAAGGAAAAGTGACTTTGGAAATAAATGACTAAGTGGGTCTTAATTAAAGTGGGGTGAATTAAAAAATAGAAAGTGAGATTTAAATGTGCATTTAATCTCAGCCATTG
>APFE031639846.1:13059-59606 GCA_000404065.3 Pinus taeda | reverse complement strand
AGCTGACCAAGTGACAGTTGCGACAAGAGCTAGTACTTGTGCATACAGCACCGTCGCTTCCAAGTTTGTTACGAATGACCGAGTTGATAAAAGTAAAGAAGGGAGTCCCAGGAGTTGCAACATTATTGCTGCAATACTGGAGCCCACCAACGATCATCCAAAATGAGCCTTCATCATTCACGGATGTCGTCAAACATCAAGTATGGAAGTATGATATGACCGAAGAGTATGAGTCTATTATGAAGAACGATGTCTGGGATGTGGTCCCCAAACCCTAGGACAAGACAATTGTCACTTCAAAATGGCTTTACAAGATAAAGCATGTAGCTGATGAAAGTACTGAAAAATATAAGGCTCGTTTTGTCGCTCGTGACTTCTCCTAGAAGGAAGGTATAGACTATGATGAGATATTTGCACCTGTTACCCGATATACCACCATCCGCTCGATCATAGCCCTTGTTGCTTCACAAGGATGGAACCTACATCAGATGGATGTCAAGACTGCATTCTTACATGGTTCGATCAAAGAGGATGTCTATGTGAGGCAACCCGAAGGATTTGAAATTTATGATCGAGAATCTCATGTGTGCAGGTTGAAAAAGGCCCTCTATGGGCTAAAGCAAGCACCCCGAGCATGGCATGATAGAATCGATAGCTATTTGATGAAGTTGGGATTCACTAGAAGTGAAGCCGCCCCTAACCTTTACTTTAAGGTTATAGATGGCAAGCCTCTCATATTGGCTTTATGTTGACGACCTCTTTCTAACAGGTGCAAAAGACTTAGGACTCATGCACTATTTCCTAAGACTCGAAGTCTGGCAAAAACGAGGGGAGATTTTCCTATCTCAAGGAAAGTATGTGGTGAAGATACTGGAAAGATTCGGCATGGTGGATTGCAAGCCCGTAACTACCCCGATGGAGCTTAACCTTAAGAAGTTAAGCGGTAGTGCTGCTGGACCTGTTTTACGAAATGCTACCGAGTATCGATAACTCGTCGAAGCATTAATGTTCTTGGTGAACTCCCATCCGAATATATGCTTTGCAATCAACACTTTGAGTCAACATATGGTTGAGCCTCGCCACTCACATTGGATTGGTGCCAAGAATCTACTGAGATATCTTTGTGGCACAATCACTCATGGATTAAGATACACTGCCGGAAATGTGAGACTACTTGGGTATACTGATGTTGATTGGGCAAGCAATGTGGAGGACCGAAAGAGCACCTCCCAGTGTTGTTTCTCTTTGGGATCTGCCTCGATATCCTGGATGAGCAGGAATCAAAAGTCGGTGGCTTTGAGCACCGTAGAGGCAGAATACATTGCTGC
This sequence comes from Pinus taeda, assembly GCA_000404065.3. Lineage (NCBI taxonomy): Eukaryota > Viridiplantae > Streptophyta > Pinopsida > Pinales > Pinaceae > Pinus > Pinus taeda. The sequence goes on along the minus strand of APFE031639846.1, from coordinate 58,278 downwards.
TAGCATGGCCTCCTGTGAGACATTCTGGTTGCAAAAGCTCTTCAATGAGCTGTTTGGATTTACATTGGATACCACCGTGATTCTATGTGACAACCAGAGTGGAACCCATTTATCAGAAAATCCCGTATTTCATGATCACGCCAAGCATATCGATATCAGGGACCACTATATTTGAGACATGGTGCAGTGAGGAGCAATAAGGCTCCAACATATCGGTATAGAATCTAGATGAACAGGTCGCCGACATTCTAACAAAGCCCCTAAGAAGGGTCAAAATCTTGACTTACCGAGAATGACTTGGTGTCGTTCAGAGACCCTCTGATGAGAGTCAAGTATGATGTACTGAGCTCTGGGAGCTCCAGGGGGGCGCGGGGTTCTTATTAGAGCGACATATGACCACAGGGTAACTCACCATCCCTTGTTGGTGCACTTTGAAGTTTGTACATGGTAAAAGGTTCAACCCTCCCCTGTGACACCCCGTGGCGACTATGGAACAGGATGATTAGTTCTCCTGTGGGCCAGAATGATTCGTTCTCCATGGAAACTGTGGAACAAGATGATTCATTCTCCTATAGGTCAGGATGATTAGTTCTCCGTGGCATTCACTGGACAGTATGATTCGTTCTCCTGTGAACAAGATGATTAGTTCTCCTGTCGAGGCATCACACCCATGCAGTTTGGGACTCATGGGAAGTACCTCTCATCTGATCAATGAGCAGGGAAATGAAGATAGGGACCATAGTAGTTCTATTGATGGACGCATCATTGTATCTACCGTACTCCCTATGCTAGGATGACCTCCATTGATCTCGGATCAATGATACTGGTCTAGGACTAGTGAGAGTGGTACACCCTCCGAAACTGACTTCGGGTCAGTAGAGGACTGGTCTGGGACTAGTGAAAGTGATACACACTCTAGACTAACTTCGGGTCAGTGGAGGATGGTATGATACATCCTCGATCACTTCTTCATAGTTCGAGCAAAGCAGAACAGAGCAGAGCAGAGCAGGGGTCAAGCTGTACAAGGCAGTGCATTTGATGGATGAACAGTAGCGATGGTCAGACAAATTGCAGATGGAGTTCTCCCTAGTTGAGAGGGAGTGTTAAAATTGGCAACTAGGGCCAAACTCCATGTGGGTCACCTTATTCATGGTTGATAATATATTTCATAGATTCCTCTCGTCGAGAGATGTAGGATTGATCTAAACATCATCCAATTCCGATAAGTATTTATGGAGATATGAATTTATTTTGATTATGTACAAATTGTCAAAGTCGGACAGCAACTTATGTAGACTCAGATGCCCAACAAACACATCTATTCATCTTCAATGTTTGAATATAAATACAGGATGCCTCCTCCTCATTTGGACACTCACTTCTCATCACATATCTCTCTCTCTCCTGCGCAGAAAAGAGTCTCTTCTCTCTCCTGCACAAAAAGGCTCTCTCTCTCACACGTGTGGAAAAAGGACGCAGATTTCTAGGGCTGAAGTTGTAGAAAGGAACTTTGACCAGCGTGGACTCCTCTTTGTCTATGAGTTTGGTGTGGCTGATTCTCCTTGGAAGGCCGCAATTCTTGGCACAGGAATCAAGGTGGTCTGACCTCCGGTTTGATAGATATTGACTGCCCTAGTTTAGGGCTGATCTAGGGTTCGCTGTTGCTGATATAAATCAGATTTTTGTACAATTTCTCTCTGCTGAATTACTGAAGATAAAAGAAGATTTGATCAAAAGGTTTCCCCATATTGGGGTTTGTCCCTGGCTAGCCACCACATCTTGTGTCTCTTGTCTTGGCTTGTTTTCTGTTGATCGTTTAAATGTTCTATCTGCACTTTACTTAATGTACATGTGATTGCTAATCTGTGGATAATAATAAGAAAAACAAGTAAACTGCTCTAAACATAGAATATACCATCATTTAACATTAAGTGACTATAAAAGTGAATTTAATAGAAAGAAAAAGAAAAAAAAGGGAGAAAAGGGAAGGTGAGGATGAAAATACAACCCTAAACTCATTAAAGAAGGGAATTGAAGAGACTCTGTGCATTCGTGAATTGTGTGAGTTTTAAGAGAGAGCTCTTGCAGAGAGTTGGAAGAGAAAGTTGAGGGCTTCGGAGCCCTCGCTGCCATAGCAGACTTCGGTGTTGCAATGAGACCCCCTAGTCTAGATGTGAGAATGAAATCACTCAGGTTTCACTGTAGAGCTTTAATGGAGAACGACATTTCTGAGAAGTATTGAGGTATTCAAGCTTTCTTTCAGTTATTTATATCCTTATATTGCATTTTCCTATTTCCTATGCAAAGCTGAAGGTATCACGGTCAATGAAGAGTCAAAGGCTAATTAATATCAGTAAAAACTCCAGTTTCATGGGACCCACGAATTATTGAGTGTGCTGCATACTTTATGGTGGGGGCCAGTTCAGATTTGTTTTTAAAGAATTAGAATGACAGAGGCTTGCGTGACTGAATTTGGAGCGATAAAGGCAGCACAATTTCTACTGTAATTTATTGGCGGGGTCCTGCACTTCGTGGAGGCACAAAGAAGGCGAGTGTAATGTTCCTGTTTTAGAAAAACAGTGATTTGCAAAGCAAAATAGTAGATGCAACACAAAAATTCAGAAAATTCAGTGAACACCCATAGAAACTCCAAAAATGCCATCCAGCTGAGCCATTTTATTAAATATATGGAGCAAGAATACAATGGTATGGAAGGAGTGCACCTAGGCTTGCCTCAATGGCAAGCTTGACAAGACCCAGATGATAAAATAGAATGCCCGGATGAGAGAATGAGTTGCTCCAATGATGCCCTGCACTGCCCCAGAAAACTGCACTGTCTGCTAAAAATCCCACCTCTGGTGCTTAGTAAATTATGCAAAATTACCCCCAAGCTCTTCTCAAAAAACCGACCTAAACCCAAACAGGGTTTGGTCTGGTTCTGACCCCTGAAATTCAGCCCCAATTACCATGTCCTCCTCAACTAGATGGAAAATATCGCCTGTCTGCAAACTCCCTGAAAAATCCCTCCCATCACTCCCAAAATGTTGTGTTTCACCACCCCAGAGTTCTTCTTAATTCTCCTGGCAAAACCCAGCTCCCAAGCACTTCCCTCAAACTCCCACATGTGCCCAGAAAATGGCTATTGCGCAGGCCATGGATATACAAATTTGTACTACCTCCAATCAGTAACCTTCTGCCCCAAAACTCATCAATTAGCTTGATCTTCCCCTGGAGCTTCTATGCTAAATTTCTCACAGCAAACACCACCTGGAAGATAGCTGAAATGAGCAAAGTGTGATTCCCTCCTGCATCCTCCTGAAATACGCACTGGCTGAGAGAAAGGCTGTATGTTTAGCTCTGAATCCCTCCTAACTCTCCTCCAACTTGGCACAATTTTACCTCCCTATGGTGGCACTCATAGTCCACCGAAAGAAGGGTGATTTCTCCCCTTGGAAAACTCTGTGCTGAACAGCACTGTGACCCCACTAAGCAGCTTGAGCAACAATAGAAAGTATGATTGACAAAAAGACCCCAAAAATTGTTGAGCTTCTACTATTTATAATTTTTGAGCTGCCTTTCCCATGTGGGCCCTTCCAACAAGCTTTTAGACCCCCTTCCTTGGCAATTCGAAATTCCTTCTAAGCAAGTGTGTTTTACAAATGAGTGTGGCCTCCACGCTCCACTAGCAAAAAGATTTTGGCCTCCCTTTTTCCTAAGTCTTACTCCAAAAATTCGTGGGTCCCATAGTCACCAAAAATGCCAAAATTGTGGAAATAAATTTGAGGAAAATTATTTTAGGAAGGGACATTACAGGGAGTCAGGTTAATTCCTTTGGTGATTGAATGCATTTCCAACTGCTGGGTCGTATTTCCTTGCAAGGACGAGTTTTGGGCTTACAGCTGTCGTATTCCTCATTTAACTCAGCCTGTGGTCACTTCCTTCAATTGCTGGACGTGCTTGGGGCTGTATATTGGCAGCAGATTTGAACACAGTAAGGATAGTGCCTTTCTAAGTCAAAACCGCGCTCTAAATTCTTTTCTGGGCCACAGCCTTGGATTTAGCACTGTGGGAGGCTCAAAGAGCGAGTCCCCTTTCCTGCTCCTGATTATAACTTCCAGAATCAGCATTTAAAGGGACAAGACTTCTTTGGTATGCATATGCTGCTGTAGCACCACTTCTGGACAGCATGCCATTTCTGGGCAGTATTATTTTTGGTTAGCTGTTAGTGAAAGAGTCATTCTTGTAGATCTGGACCAGCATGCAAATTTCTGGGCAATATCTCCTTAACTAATGGCTGGGATGAGACGTTTGAAGAGCTGATATGTTTATTTGGATGTAACCCAGCACTGCTAACAATTACCAGGTTCCACCTTTCTAAACTCCTCTCTGTATGCTCAATTCTTTATAAGAAAGACGTTTTCCCATGGGTGTCATTATATTATATCAACAGTGTGTTGCCTTCATTGGCAAATTCTGTGTTGAATTGAAGCTTAAAAATGCAAAACAAAAAGAAAAATTGTTCTGGGCACGAAATATTTAATCAGTCACCTACAGCACTATTTTAATCAAACTGTTTTTACGAAGAAAGTCCATGCTGAAATTTTAATTCATAAACCCAGAATTACACTCTAGACAGAGATATTTTCTGAGTGGGGATATATCAAAATTAAATATGCAAAAAGTAGTTAAAAAATTAATCATTCAAAGGCATGCTACCATAAGACCTGAAGAATGCCAAGCCAGCGTATCTGTCCTATGTTGACTCCGTAAGTCAAATCATTGATGCCATGAAAGAATCCACCTGAATGCCAAAACAATCACCATATAACTTGGTGCAAAAAAATTCATTGAGAGCCTCAACTATGAGAATCAAACAACACATAGTTGCCAAAAAGAAATGAAAACTTGTTTAAGGAGATAGAACTACATTTCATAGAAAAATTTCACCTATGTATTACACCCTACACAGTAATACAGATCTATTAGAAAAATAACCTTGATTTTATTATACCATTCCAACGAGTGTCGCTGGATTAGAAAAAACTTCAATTATATTTCTAAGCATGCCGAATACATGTCAATGGAGATGACACATGGTAAAAGACAACAGGCTATTCTAACCAAAATATCCCCATTAGCGTAAATGTATTTCGATCCTAAAGCACAATGTCAACCGAATGTTCATGTTTGTATCAAAATGGATCTAGAAAATAAGCTTCCCCTTTTATTTTTTGGATCAATTTTGGAAGTTTGGAATTAGGTCCAACCCTTTCTCGGTTTTTCTGGGTTTATTGAGAAGAGGCCAAGATTAACTTGGCTGAATTTTCTAAGCACTCTAGCATCTCTTTCCAGCCAACAGCTGCTAGTAATTTGCTCCATTTTGTGGGTTTTCTGGTTTGAAGGATTGGGACCAATTCTTTTCTGGGTCCTATGGGGAAAATTAAGAGGACGCTACAGCAGCAATTTCAGGGCAAACCGACCACCATTCCAGCAGAGGATTCAAACCATTTTCAGGTCAGGTAGCAGCAATGGCACAATTTCTGGGCAGCGCAAAGGTAGTTTGGGGGACAAAATTTCTACTCCTGGGAGCATCTTTCTCACCTTGGGTTTGCTTCAACTTGCTTACGCAAGCCCATGTGTACTTGTTCCTTATTATTGTACTCCCATTTATACTAGAATTAATTAAAATTTAAATGGCTTACCTTATTCGCCCAGTTTCTTGGTATTCTTGATGGTGCATGCTTAATTGTGATTTTATTTGCTATAGCCTAGTTCATGTGTCTGTTATTAGCTGTAAATTTCAATTTGGAACATTTCAGTGGTATCAGAGCCTTGATCTTGGCCCAATTGTGGGTAGCCAATTTGAAAATTCCGCAAATCAGAATCCCTACTACAACAACTAATTAAACTTCTCCTATTTGTTAATTACTAAAACAAATTATTTATTGCTTCCTACAACAAATATCAAAGCTAATACACTGCAGCCCACACCAATTAAATAATATATGCCCAAATAAGAACAAAACAATAGAGAAAGATACAACACAAATGACAGTATTTTTTGGACAAATGTCCCTGGAAAAACCCAATGCGGGAAAACCAGTGCAGCAGCTCTGAGGGTTTTTATTATTATGCATTGTGCAATAGTTTTCTGAATACAACACTGGATGCCCTCTCAACAATCCAGTTACAGAGAAATACAACTGGCAGAAGAAATTTGTGAGATTGCCTCACTCTACTCAACAAGATCCAGTTGATCCAGCAACTGAACCAACGTGTCCTGACTATTTCTGCATTGCCACTGCGTGGGCCCAGCGTCAACCTCTAAGGCTCTGTGTCTGCTCAACCAGGGATTGATTTGCCTTCTGGAGTAGTTTCCAACCCTCCCGGCTCAGAAATGTTAGCTCCCTCAGCAAATTCGGACTTCTACTTGGAGAACTGTGTTGCTTCTGCGCAAGCCCTTCTACCTCAGCGTCAACCTCTGCGTGAACTCTTCTGCTTCAGCATCAACCTCTGCGTGAGCCCTTCTGGCTCAGCGTCAACCCCTCCTGGGTCCTGCGCTGCCTCCTTCTGGTGTCTCTCTGCCTCTCTGCTGCATATCCTGGGCTCTGGAGAAAATACTCCAACCCAACTATCCCTACCCCTCACTGCACAATGATATTCTCCCAGCAACTACTCTGCTTCATAAAATCGAACTTCTGAACTCACTCTATGTGTCTTCCAAATGACCCTCAAGCCTCCTCAAATAATCTCCTCGTTGACATTCAACGGCCCAGATTAGAAATTAATCAAGGGCTAAGATCATTTTTGCTTGATCCTCATCTTCTTCTAGAAGTTACACCCACAGTTAGATTAATACTCATTAATTATTTTATTTGCCTAAGTTTAGACTTAGGGTCCCATTAAAATTAATTAATTATTTTAATAAAATTGTCTTCGAGTGAAATTTCCCAAAATGCTTTCTGGGTTCTTTGGAATACATGTGTCTAAGCCTCCCTGCAAAATTTGAGACTTAGAGCACATTTGATGCTACCAAAAAGCCAACAGGAACATGGGAAAATTGGGTATGAACACACAGTGATGGGTGAAACCATAGACAAACCCATCGCTCAAGGGAATTCAGTATGCAGAAATTCAGGGGTGGAATCCATTGGGACGATGAGAGGTTGGCCCGATTGAGGAGGGTGACAGACCAAACCCATCCTCACCCTTATAGCAGAGACACTAGAGGCGCGCAAGCCGTGGTGGTGCAACCATCTATATCATGTGGGGACAGTCAACAGATTCAGGGACAGTTAGAGGGTGAGACCAGGGAGCGCTTTCAATGGTGGAGTCTTTGCTTTAGATATCAGGAGCCTAAGGAGGAGGTTGAGCATGAGATTGTGGGCACACAGAAGTGTGAGGAGTGTGTCAATGTGTCAAGTGTACTTGTTGGAGATCCCTTTGGTTTCTCCAGTGGACTCCCTAGTGGAGCGAGTAAAGCATACACTTAGAGAACCATCTGTTGATGAGGTGCCACCCATGGATGAGGTGTTGTTCTTTGTTGAGGGATCCGTGGATGAGGTGTCCAGGGCCATGTCTGAGTTTTCAGGTGATAGCAGCGCACAATAGGTTGATGAGGTGTCAAGAAACATATCCACCGTTGATGAGGAGACGATAGGTACAAAGGCATCCAGATTTGTGACAGAGTTTCCAAAGAGTAGCTTCCTATTGCTGATTGTTGAGGATGTTATGCATGATGAGCTATCTGTGGAGGGGCAATTAGTGGCTCATGTTGAGCCCACGGTGGAGGATGAGCAACCATCCTTGGAGTCAGCGGTCGATAAGGAGCAATCAGATGCATCAGCGAGCAACAGAGTTGTCATACTTTCAGACAGTAGTCCCCTTCAGACATACATAGATGGGGTTGGTAGCACTAGTAGGTTGCCTCTACACATTAGAGAGGGAGAGGCAGAGTCACCTCGACATGTTTTATGTTTTGACTAGGATGATGAGATGGGGCGACGTGAGTTGCACAGGGTACAACATCCTCGGGATGGGGGGCTTGTTCTGTGTATGGGAGTTCGTACATTCGATCCCCCTCTTGGGGTTGGATGGTGAGAGATTCTGAGTTGGTACCCGGTGGAGTGGGATAGGGAGATCGTAGTGGACCTAGGTGAAGCCCAGGGGGAGTTTCCAGGCACTAGGGATACCAGAAGCCCATACTGGCATTGGGATCTAGGTGGGACTACCTATCATTTCCCAGATATATTGGTTGACTACGACCTTCGCGGTATAGTTGACCTAGCGGTTGAGCGCACGCATTTGCTAGGGGAGTTTCGGTCATCACCCATGGCCAACTAGTTTATGGGCAAACTCCTTGGGTTGTCTTGGTATGACGGTTGTACTTGGGATCACAGGATGATCAACATAATCTGGTAGGAGCTTATCGGAGGAGATGGCATTGGTAGGCCACCAGATAATGCCTTGTATGGAGCAGGGGATTCTTCACATTTGTGTGGGGCACAATGGGCACAGAGGAGCAGAGCAGTGGTGGCATCGCTGCCAATACCTAGGGAGATTCACTTCTTTGGTCTCTCAGGGAGGAGGATGTGGAGGGGAGATCCACTCATCAAAGAGTATGGTGATGCGACAACCGAGATGATGACACCAATTAGGTGCGGGTCGATGCATATGGACACAACTTTAGACCATCACATCTAGGGATGTATAATAGCATCTAGCGTTGAGCTGTGGTCTGCAGATGGGCATTGGGGTGTGTTGTAGTATGTTTGACTATGTAGCGGAGTGTCTCACATTGCATTGAGTACACGCGAGTGACAGGTGCAGAGACACAAGCGGGACACAGGACAGTACAAGATGGTATAGCCGTAGCCAAGGCTATCCAATGGTGTACAGGGATAGGTTGCGACGTACAATGGCATGTTGAGGACTGCAGTGGTACTGGGTGGTATGTAGTGGCAGATGATGTGGCACAACGGGTTCTTGGAGCATTGCCTCCAAGGAGACTTATGGACAGGGACATGAGCTGTACCATTGGATGCAACTCACCTAGGATCAATGCGGACATGCCTGAGCATCTGGGAACACCATGTTTAGAAGAGACAGGGCATCGAGGAGGTTGTCAGCAAATTCGAGGCGGAGAGAGGGGACCTACCCAACCATCATCCTCTAGTGTTGCTTACATTCATAGAGCATTTTGTTGTTGCCCCATGATGCTCTCCGTTCAGGCGGTAGGACATGGGAGGCCCACCCTAGGGTGGATACAGGCTTAGGGATCAGGTGGTTGATTATCGAGGTAGCATATGTTCCACCCTTGGGCTCACGCTTGGGGAGGTGTTTGCAAGGGAGTTGCATGATGCACTTTTGGCAAGACAATATGACGCGCTACAAGAGCCTAAGGGATGGTGGATGGTAGACTTCGTTTACAAGAGGGTGCCCAAACTCCGAGCTATGTCCAAGCGTATCATTAGCAGTTGGGATAGCGGATTTCACTGTATGGGCTAATAGAAGCAGGGCCTATTGGCATGCTTAGGACAAATTCTTGGCACTTGGGGTCCACCTATGGAAGACATACAGGGGTCAGAGATGATGACCGAATGGGTTCTAGCAGGTAGCAGTGCTACGTAGCGACAACCCATGGTGACTAGGAGTTGTGAGCTCCCAGTGTGGTTAGAGGATCCAAGGATCCAGTTCACGAGAGGATCCCTCCATTTATCAATGGGCAAGGTTACGATGGAGGGTGATCCAGCTTTTTTCTAGACTGACACATGGAGACTCGCTGAGACCTTTGTCAAATGGCGAGGCAGGTTGTCGCTCATTATTAAGGCTAGTTGTGGAGTGGTGGACTTGAACATTGCAAAGTTGCCCTAGAAGGTTGGTCATAACGTTGATCAAGACATATATAGTGGTCGAGCGTTACCAAAGGCGAGGGTCTCGTACGAGAATGTTGAGTAGTCAAGCATGACCGGGGTGTCATGATGTCAGCAGGATAGGTTCCTTCTACGACGGACAAGGGATTCTCGCATAGCAAGGCTAAGCAATTCAACTACCCGTAGAGGTTAGTTGGTTTCTACAAGGGTAGGTCATCCAAATCTTCTATTTGGTTTTAGTGATTCGTTGATGGTGTGGGGAACTTCACCGGTGTGGTAGGGCAATGGTAAGAGGAGATCAAGGGAGGCTTGGGCAGACGAGGGTCCAATCCCACCAGGATTGGATTGTATCTTCAGGAGTCCACCTCTGAGGTGCACGAGAGGGACTATTCGATAGAGTAGTTTCATGAGGAGATGATCAGTATCTTATACTACCATGATGCTCTACTTAGTGGCAACATGCAAATAGAGTCGGAAGCCTACGATGAGCTGGACATCGAGTGGAGAAAGGGATGCTCAAGCTGATCAGGATGGCTTGGGATCCTGGCAGGACAGGGTAGAGATCCGAGATGACTCAGTGGCACATATTGGACCCCAGTATTGTTTGCGGTGACTATCTGCCTCGGCTAATAGAGGGGGTGCTTATTCAAACATTGCTTGACGACAAGCAATTTTTGGTGGGGAGGACTGTAATTTCCCCAATAAATTAATATGGTTAAGAAGAAATTCCATCTTTGCAATTTTGACCATTGGGAGATATTTTGGCATTAGAACTTAGGAAAGGTGGATTAGGACAACTCCACTTGGCTTTTTAGGAAAAGAAGGCATCCAAACATTAGAAAAGGTAACAAACCCAAGTGCAAGTTGAATGTGGGGGCCACTCCAAAGGGAATTCATACCCCCCTTAGGAGAGTTCGAACTTGTGTGGAGAAAGAGGAGAGGGAACTCGAATTGTGGGGGCCACATGAAGGAATAGAGGGGGCAGCAAGATAAACAAAGATGGAGGGCCTCTTTTTGGTGATGTTTTGCTCATTTGATATCTGAACCATTGTTTGTTCAAGCTGTTAGCTGGGTCAACAAATTGTTGTTTAGCACACAAGATTTCTGAGGGAAAATCTCAACTCCTACTACGGTAGACTTTGAGTGCCACCCTAGGGGAGATTTCCTACATTCTTGGAGTTGTTCCGGAGCGATTTCACAGGAAGATTCGAGCTATTGAGGAGCAAGTTGGGCACAGTAAGAGACCACGCATTCTTATGGGGAGAGAGATTCATAACAACGTGGGTTCCAGGAATTTAGAGGCATATTCTCTTGGTACCACCAGAGATTTTGCAACGGGTTGAAGGTTTGGTTGTGTCATGTCCCTTCTCAAACACATTAGTAACAAGGTGTTGATACACAATTTTGCACATTTTTTACCAAGGAAGAGGGCCCCACACTTACGACTTAGGGACTTAGTGGCCAAATCGACTTTATTTAGCAGATAGTGGAATGTGGGGGCCACCCAAATAGGAGTTTGAATTAGCCATTTGATATGCTTGGAGGGAAAATCGAATGGGTGGATGGACGGGCCCACATGAGGCTAAGGGGCCGCAAGGTATAAAGAGAGATCGGCTCTCATTTTGTTCTCATTCTGAATATTTGACAAAAGAACTCACTCTTGTACACTCTGTTGCTTAGTGAGTCTACCAGCTGTTTAGCCACGAGTCTTTCGTAGGGAAGATTCAACCTCTACTTCAGGCGACCATCCATGCCCGCCCTAGGGAGGTTGTTCCACAGAGATTGCAGGAGTTTCCAGCAGCGATTCACAGCTCAGCTAGCCACACAGAAGAAGGGGCTACGTGTTCTTTAGGCTAGCCAGAAATACGCAGAGGTTGATTTAGACAGCCAAGAGGTCCCTCGCTGGGAGTTTTCGGGAGCAAGGAAGGTGGAGGACTGAGGGTATTTTATCCAAAAGATATGGATCAAGCCAGATCTAATCTTAGCCGTTGACTAGAGACTTAATCTCGACCGTTGATATGTCAACAAGAAAAGTATAAGAGGAGTCTTGAGGGCCACTTGGAGAATACACCAGAGTGATCAGTCATTCTATTCTCTAGAGCGGGGTTTGCTAAGAGAGATAGAATTACTAATCGGGAGATGCAGTTGAGGGGCATTTGAGTACAGAGAGATAAAGAGGTAGAAATAGTGCCAAGAGAGCAGTGCAGTAGCCAAGGAGAGTGACACAGAGCCAGCCAGGGCTCACACAGTGCCACGCAGAGGCAGCCAGGAACTACACAGAGCCTTTAAGAGGCCAGCGTGACTGACGCAGAGGGCCAGAGAGCTGACGCAGGGCCAGCGTGAGGCAGAGGGGCTGACACAGTCCAAAGAGAGGTTGACGCTGGGGTTTCTGCAGAAGATTAGTGTTGAGTAGCTGCCGAAAGGATTAATCGGGGTTTCAGCGAGTAGATTTGTTAGAAACTAAGAGATATAAATGCCAAGGAAATTCTCTGTTGGGTACAAGCCAGTTTCGGCACCCAGATTGTACTCTGATATTGCTTAATAAGAAAACCCTCAGATAGCTGCACCAGTTTTTCCACATTGGATTTTTCCGAGGACATTAGGCCAAAAATAATGGTGTCATATGGTGTGTTTGTTTCTGTTTCTTTTAGTTGCTGACCTGTAATATGTTGAGCATGCACTAGTGTTTATTTTCAGTGTTTACATTGTAAATAACTTGTTAAGGAAAATAACAAGTAGGTAGGAATAAATCAGATAAAGTGCATGGAGGGTTTCTAACTAAGTAAACTTAGAAACTTCAACAAGGTATCAGAGCGTGATTACAGATCACAGGTGGACTAAAGGACATCAGCCGAGCAGAGCAATAGCAACAGAAGACAACTGTCCCGAGGTGACAAAAGTTGTTTCTAGCAGAGCAGCAACAAGAAAGGGTGACGCAATGCTTGCGTCATCAAGGGTGAGCCAGGGAGAGGTAGCGCAAAGGCTAAGGAATGCAAAGAAGCCTCACGCAGAGCCACGCAGTAGCTAGGAGCGCTGACGCAGTTGGCTGAGGCCGGGTTGGTAGTGTCGGGATTGCGTCGAGCCTAAGAGCTCTCACCTTTAGGGTGTTGGGTTTAGAAGGTTGCGGGAGCATTGCAGAGTGGAGCTAGTGAGGTACTATAGTCAAAACAGTGTTTGACAGAGCAAGGCCAGAGGAGTTGCTACCGAGGGTTTGTAGCCGAGGAACCCAGATCAGTGATGCGGTTACACAAGACGATCAAAGTAGGGGGCATCTTGACAGCGGCACAAGGGTTTCTAGGAGGGAAATCAAGACTCAGAAGGAGTCCAAAAGAGAACTTCCAGACGGGAAGTGCAGACTCAGAGGAGTCGAACAGATAACTTCCAGGAGGGAAGTGGAGGAGCATCATGGCACTACACGGACTAAGAGACCAGGATAGACTGGACGGAGCATCAAACTTCACAATCTGGAAGCCCGGAATCTTATCAGTGGATGGAGTTCCCCCTAGTTGAGAGGGAGTGTTAAAATTGGCAACTAGGGCCAAACTCCATGTGAGTCATCTTATTAATGGAAGCTTATATTTTTCTTGGATCCCTCTCATCGAGAGGAGTAGGATTGATTTAAAGATCATCTGATTCCGATAAGTATTCATGGAGATATGAATTTATTTGTGTTATGGGACAATTCGTCAAGGTCGGCCAGCAACCAAATACCCCCCTCTTGTGCTCTACATTTTAGTATAAATAGAAGAGAACTTTAAGTCATTTGACACACTCACTCTTGTGATCTCTCTTCATCCTGTTTTGGGTTTGATGAAGATGAGATTTAGAGGGAGTACCCTAGGAGATATGATGCCCTAAGAAAGCATGCCCTAAAACTAAACGCAGTCATGGGAGAATAGGCTCTGCGTTGCTCTAATGGAGAAGCCGAATGCAGCCATGGAAGAAGCCTTACTATCATCATGGAGAAACACCTACGCTGGCATGGAAACAAAGCCCTAACGTTGCTCAATGAAGAAGCCTCCTGTCACAATCATGGAACAAGGGTTCTAATGTTGTCCTGCCCTAAACGCAGAGAAACCTAAACTCTATCCTAGAGAAATCTTGGCTACAGCCTAACATTGTCATGGATGCCCCTATGGAGATGACCTTAACACAGTCTCCTAGTCGCAGCACTCAAGGAAGTGTCTTAGCCACAATCTGGTCGTTGTCCTGGCCCTAGAAGCAGTCCCCTATCTACTATCCTGAGGAGAGGTCTACAAGTTGGTCTAAAACAGACCTAGTTCTGTGTAGCCCTAGTCACAGTCCAGATGCACTCTAAATGTTGGCCTTATTCCCCAGCAAAAGAAGGGCTCTATGCTGCCCTAACCGCAGTCCTCCTAGGAAATATAATCCACCGTCATTAAGGGTTCTATGCAGCAAGAGAAGGACTCATACATGCTGGAAAGAGGAGGTCTTAAATAGCTCTAGACACAATCAAAAGGAAGTGTATTCAAGAGTGCGCTAGCCACAGTCATACCATAGCCTTATGATGCACAGAGACAGCGTCAAAGGAAGGTCTAGAAGCAACTTGAATGAGATGGTGAAGAGTTCCTCGAGCCGCAGTAAGGAGGCCTAAAGAGGCCCTAATCTCAGACGTGAAGATGCCCTCATCCGCTGTCACATCTAGCCATAACTACAGCTATCTCACTATTGGTCAAAAGTATGAATGAGGTACGTTTGGGAGCAGTTGTCATTAGATTGGAAGTCAGAGGGCTAAGCTGCTATCTAGGGTCTAGTTTGGGTCTGCTTGAAGAAATCTATAACTATAGCCTAGCTGCTCTGCTAGGCTGCAAACCATAGCAAGCAGCTAAGGTTGATATACATTTGCTGCAAAGTGGACGTTGTATGATAAGAGCAACAGAAGTATTGTAGCAGCATAATGTGAATAGTGTAGCAACAAGGTATTGCAGCATGTTGATGATGAGGTGCAGATCCGTGATGAGAGCAGCATAGAGATAGGTATAGCAACATGAAGTGCATAACACGGTCACTAGGTCTAGCACTGTGATGATGAGTGCAACATGGTGCAACACGGTGAGGTACAGCATATGGACGAGATGCAGCACAATGACAAGTGAAGGAGTCACCTTGGAGAATCAGTTGAAGCAGCATGTCTTCAACTAATCTCATGTAGAGATGATCGATTCTCTTATCTATAAAGTCGAAGTGTTGACTTCTGTTGTAAATGTACTATCTCTCTCATCTCTCTCTCTGTTGAACTATTAAAGAACAAATAAGAAGAATTGATCAAAGGTTCCCCACATTGAGGTTTGTCCCTGGCTAGCGCCACATCTTGTTTCCTCTTGTCTTGGCTTGTCTTCGGCGATTTATGTTTATGTTCTATCTGCAGTTTACTTTAATGCTAATGTGATTGCTAATTTGGAAAAGATATTGAGCTAGCTGTGGAAATTGAAATAAATTGCTCTAAGCATAGAACATACCTAAAATTAACATCTATGCCAGTGGCTAAGATGTTACAAGACACAGAAGAAGAACCCAACTCCCTAACTAGAAGGATATACATCAATTGTGGAGCTCCAAGAGACCTGAGAACAAGTAAATCACAGGTTAGACAACTACCAGCAACAAATGAAGTCCCTGTTTGATAAGAAGGCCAAAGACAAACCTCTTCAGCCAGGAGATCTAGTTTTAAGGTGGGTTGCAAGAAGAGAAGACAAAGGCAAACATGGAAAATTTGACCCCTTATGGTTTGGACCCTTCAAGATTGTTAAGATAAAGGGAAACAATGCTTTCTTGCTGGAAAACTTGGAGGGTGAAATGCTTGAGCTGCCTGTAAATGGGCAATTCCTCAAATTGTACTTCCAACACTAAAAGGCCCATCCCTCACCCATTGTACATGCCATTGAGACATTGTAAAAAATCAGTAATACTTTCAGTCATTTACATTTTTTTTTTATATATAATTGAATGAAATAACTCCATGCCCAATGGATAGAAGGCCACTAGTCTACAAGTTCTCAGCACCTTGCCAACAAGGCATTGTCCCCAAGTGGAGCCAATGTTGTCACCCTCTGCAAAATTTGTCTTCAGTTGTTCAAAAAAAAATTGCAATAGGGAAGAAACGTGTGCAGCCATATTCCCATCCACAGAATCACTCAAAGCTTAATCAAACCCCCTCCATTGCATAGTGCTCAGAACGAGCTTTCCAATGGTATGTGCAAGTCCGAAAATGGACTTCTGGATCAGAAGATATGGCCAGTTGAAGTTCAGGGGTTTTGTTGCCTTTGAAAGGAAGGAAAGAAGAACATATTGGAGGCTTGGGAGCATGTCGCAAATCACAATTGGAATTTCTTGAAAGCAACAACAGGAGAGGACAGAGCAAACCACTGATCAACGATCATCGATATTGCAAAGCGGAGATCAGAGGTCCCGACAATCTGTAAATGACCACTATAAAGAAATTGTTGGGAAAAAGGGTCGACAGTGTAAAATGTCAAGAATGCCTCGAAAAACGTGACAAAAAATCAACGAAAAACCAAGGTAAGGCAAGGCCTTTTCTCTCTCCTCCAACTATACACGTGGCAATGTAAAATTAGTTATGATAAGTGACACATGGCGACCCACTATTGGATCCAATAAAGACACGAGGCAGTTGACTTCATCATGACGTGGCAGTACAGAGGACATGTGGCATGTTGATTTGGAATTTTCAGGTTCCCATGGGGGCATATCCGGGAGACACGTGTCACCACTCAAGAAGCGACATGTGGCAGTGATGACATTGATCGACGATCAGTGGTAGCAGCGTGTTGTGCATCAATAGGAAAACCCTGATTGCGATATTCCAAGTGGGCCCAATCGGAGATTGGCAGTCATGGTTTCGCAGAGGTGGTTCAGTTTGAAAATTGTCGATTTCGCTAAGCTCTGGTAGTTCATATAACAAAGGAAAAGGTCTCCTGGATATGCGTCTGAAGGCTTTAGCACCCGAGGACTAAGCACCCAGTCATAGCCCCCAGTCATATGACAGAAAAGGGGAAGGGCTTGAACCAAAAGGGGCTAAGGTGGATCGGAATGCATTGTTATGTAAGGTCCTTTAAAATAAGAATCCCGATGTAATAACGCCCCGATAATGGAATACAGAGCTTTAAAGACAAACTGGGTCGGCACCGAGGCATTAAAGGAGGACATGCAGCTTTTAGAATTGGCATGGGCTGACCCTATGAAACCCCTTGTAACAAGAAACCAGGTTCAACACAAACAAGGGAAATGAATTCAACTGTACTGTGCCCAAGCCTGCGGTGAGTAAATGAAGGTATGGGAGCTTAGGAGGACTTAATGACTCAACATAGAGCTTCATGCAGTGGGGAGATGAAGTACCGCCCAAATGACCTCTGTTTTTGCACCTTGGCATGAAACTGATGGTCGAATGACGCCCAGCTCTAGAGAATGAGTGATTCAAGCAATAAAGGCAGAAGCGATGGGAACTAGCCGAGTACCAGAGGAGGAAGATCATGACCAAGCAGTGATCTGATCAAAGGCAATCCTGGGGATGGGCATGGAGTTATTCTGCTGAAAATTATATTTAGTTGTTGACTTGTTTTGTTATTATGTAATTTGTCGCAATTTATTGAAACAATTAAATCTTTTGTAGTCATTTTTGGGGCCACAGAGCAAGACAGCTAGTCGATCTGACAGCTGAAGCTCGGCTGAGATGTTTGTTGGAACTATTATTCACAGCTCCCCTCTCCATATAAATAGAGGGAAGCAACACTTCACGAGGGTTCAAAATTTTTGGAAAGGAACTCTTGTGAGGATCCTTTTCTTGTTTCACTAAGGCAGTGATATGAAGATTGATGTATGCACTCTCTCACAGGATTAATACAAGACTTGTGGTGATTCCGACTGATTGGATTGCAGTATGTTTTCTCCCTTAGTGTTTTCATATATGTTTGGTATTCTCCTCAGATTGCATGTACGTAGCAGCTAGATATATTCCCTTAACAATCAATTTGCTGCAAGCTTTCAATCTGCTTTGGCCACCACTGGTTGAGGATTACTCCCTGTAAATTTCTGCCCATATGCTATTTCTTACATTGTGCTTTCATGAACAGTTCTGAATCAACTTCATTTAAATATCTTGTGACAAAATTATTAGTGCTACAAGTCCTAAAGATAAATCTGATAGCACTATTTAAGATGTACTAGGCACTGGTCTATAATCAACCCAGAGGCTGTCTCTAGGAGGCTTTTCATATCCCTTGAAGCACTCTGCTGCTACAGGTGCTAGAATTAGCCACAACACTTCCTATGAAAACACGTGGTTTATCATTAGATGCAAATATACTCCATGCGCTTGTAACTATGGTATTGTTTTCCATGGAATAAATTAAGTTTGCATGAGTCTACATTGACATGTCTGAATGCATTAATTAATTGATTGTGGAACAGTGAGAAAGGTATCGGAGCAACAAATTTGGTGCAGAATTGATGGTTATGATATACTCCATATCCTCAATAGAGTACTGGGTACATTATATGTTACTTCAGGGTAGGGTGCATTGGCGTGTTGCTTTGTTCAGTGATGGTCCTTGTCCTGTCCACAGTCTTTTTAGGGATTTGCCATTGCTTGCAGCTCTCAGTATTATTTGTGTCGTGGAAAAGTCTGTGTAAGTTTGTGTTCAACCACGAGGTCAGCTCTCTATCTACTTTTAGAACATTGTGGAAAGATGAGGTTTGCCATCAACTTTTGGCAAAGAGAGCTATTTTGGGCAATGATACCCAAGCTTTGGATAACTTAGATTATTCTACATTTATTTCTGCTCTAGTAGCTCTTAAGAAGAGGTTATAAACTCCCTGTATATACCATTCTGCATTTTGTTTTTTTAATGTAGCTATTTCCCTGCCAATAAGACATTTTTCATTAAAAAAAAAGAATGTCCATGTAGCCTGCTGCATAGTATTTAATTCAGCGTTAAGAGGAAAAAGGGGACTTTTTCATTTCCCCTTCTAATAGAGCAATTGTAGAAATCTCTGCTACAGCGAGCACCAGAATATCAAATTAATATATCATTCAAATTTTATTTATTTAGATTATGGAGAAAATAATGAATGCATCAAATATTTACAAGATAACTCTACCAAGATATAAAAAAGTACCTTGAAGCACAATTCCTAATATCAAGAGTTTAAATGCCTTTAAAATCGCTTTTCGAGTAGCAACAACCTTATTAGACAGTTTCTGCACAAACCAAAACCGAAAACGACACCTATCCTTTAGCCAGGTCATTTTACCACTAATGTATATACTATATAAAATAGAATAACTCACTTCTGCACAGTACATACAATCCAACTGTAGAAATAATCATAATACTTTTGCTTATAGTGAAAGAAAGGTACATAACATCATTCCTGTCACTTTTAAAATGCCTTCCATTGATTTCAAACTGTAGCCAATTTAGAAATACAAATTTTCTTCAGAGGAATCATATCTCATGTATCAACATTCTAGACCGAAAAAAAGAAAGATCTAATCTTGTAACAAGATAACAACAAGATTTATTATTAATTCTCTAGGACCTAAGCAATATTCAGAAGCCTGTTTATTTCTCATATCACAACTCTGACATGAAACTGATACTTTGAAGAGACTAATTTATCATTCCTATTTGTAAAATCTAATATCTCAGATTAATTGGCGTGAAATTTCAATCTAAACAAATAACAATCAGAAAATTCATGGCAGGGGAAAGGAAATAGAATCCAATCATATACCTTATAAACAATTCCAAGGGAAACACCAACAATGAAGAGAAAAAATGGCATCACAAAGTCTGCAAGTGTAACACCATTCCACGGAGAGTGATTGATTGCAGGCAGAATTCCCCCAGCATCATCAACCAATATCATGAGCTGCAGAAATGCAAGAGGACAATGAGGCAAACAAAAATGAACATTATCTTAACAAAATTCTCGTGTAATTTAGCCTGCTTGCTCAGAAATTTATTTTCAACCTTGTCCAATTGAAAGAATATAAATATATAATTTCCTTTCACTGAAAATCACAAAAGGAAAGTTTTGAGGTGAATAGAATATTATGGTTAAACAGTTTATAGATGTTTGCCACTTATTATGGAGTATGCCCTTTCCATCCCTTATTTTGTAAACATCTACCTATTTAGCTATTGTAAGTTGGCTTTTTTCATTCTTCGTACAGCTGTAAATATTTCTCTGAGCACTTGACTCTATTTGCCACCACTTACTGCTCCAGGAACGATTCCAAGAGAGATATCTTCCACATGGCACCCTTTGTCACTGACTCCCCATTTCTCAGTTTCTGTCTAATGGTTCGGCTCTTCCTAGCCTGTTCAGTAATCTCTCTTTAGTGGTTCCTGTTGGTACTACATTTTATTGGAAAAAGGCCCCTTCTCTCTCCAGGAGTCTAAATTTGACTTGGCTCTACCTAAAGAAATGAGTTTTTTATTTCAGTGTTTTGTTATTTTCCAAATTTATATTTCAGTGCCTTGTCATCTTCCAGATTCAAAACTGGTATCAACATATTTTTTGGATTCCTTGTGTGCATTCTCTAAATAATACAACTAAGAAAATTCACAAAATTCCTTGGATCACACTCATTATTTTGGATGCAAAAGGCACAAACATTTATTTGCAACCACCATGCCTCACTAAATATTTATAGGATTAATGCAAAAACACACTAGTAAAACAACAAACAAGATATGCCACCTATTGCAATCTCGAGTATGATTGCAAATGGCTTTACAGAAACAAATTTATATTGTTAGGTGGTCTATAGGGAGGTATTCGAAAACAAGGGTAGGTAAATAAAACACACGATTTTGAATGATCATTGATAGTTTGTTACAAAGAAAAATACCTGGAGATAATAATTATTATTAATATTGAATAAGAATATGAAATGATAATACAATAACCCTCGTGAGGTTTACTATATAGCATTGATTAGCACAAGGTGAAAGGGTGCGTGCCCCTTGAATTTTTAATCAAGTAGTTAATTTATTATTATTTATTATGTTTATAACATTGACATCCCGTTTAAAATTGCTTTGTCCTCAAAGCAAGAGTAATGAGGGGTATTGTTGGCGAAAATTCTTTGTTTCCTATGATGCATCTTCTTCTAGAAGGTTTTTCCATTTGACAAGGTATTCTTTGATGGTTCTGGAATGCAACACTTTTTCCTTAGTTGCAAGAATTTCTTCAAGTTCTAAAATATTTCTTCCTTCGTCATCTAGGTGTGGAATATCTATTTGAATAGGTTACGCTTGTCCCAACACCTTCATGAGGCAAGACCCACGAAAGACATTATGGATGTGACAATTGTCCAGTAACTTCAACCCACTGGCTACTTCGCTAATTTTTTTATTGATTTAAAAAGGCCCATAGAATTTTGGAGCCAAATTGTTTTTTCCTTTTGCTGAAGGAATAATTGCTTATAAGGTTGGAGTCTTACAAACACCCAATCACCTTCTTCAAACCTTCTTTCTAATCTAAGTTGGTCTGCTTGTTTCATTCCATTATGACTTGTAGCTAAATTTTCTTTTAATATTTTGATGATTGTTTTCTCTTCATCAAGTTTATTCTTCACTACTTGGACTTGTAATGTCCCTTTCCAAACTATAATAGCAGAAGGGATCAACTTAGTATGTAATGTTCCTTCCTAGAACAATTTTGCTAAAGTCAATTTCACAATTTTGCATTTTTGGTTATTGTGGGGGCCCACGAATTTTTGTAGATGAGACTTAGGAGAAGGGGGTCAAAATACTTTTGTTAGTGGAATGTGGGGGGCACACCCACATGAAATACACTCCCCTTGGAGAGAAAAGTTGAGTTGCCAAAGAAGGAGGTCGAAATATTGGATGGAGGGACCCACATGAGGCAAGGAAAAATTATAAATAGGAGCATAGAAGCTATTTGGGTTCTTTTGTCACTCGTCCATTTTCTTTGTTGCTCACGTTGCTTAGCTGGGTCACAAGTGTTGCTTAGCACAGAGCTTTCCAAGGGGAGAGCTCACCCTTTTTTCGGTGGACTTCGAGTGCCACCCTAGGGAGGTCATCTATTACTACTTGGGTAACAAGATTTGTGGAGTTGGAGCCCAATTGAATAGGTTTCCTTCAGACAATTCATACTTCGGGGAGGACGTAGTAGGGAAATCATATCATTCATTTACATTGGCTTTTGGGGGTATTTTGTCAAGAGAAATTTAGTATAGCGGCTCCAGGGGAAAACTAAAACTTGTGGAGAATTTGGGGTCAGAGATTGCTGCTTTGGGGTAGAACGAATTTCTCTTTCCAGGGATTGCGCAAGGGGGGACTTTGGACAGATTTGTGAGGTGTCGGGCTTGTTATCGCTCAAACTAGCAAGGGACCTAAAGGGAAAATGCTAGGCCAAGGGAAACAAATGGAGTCTTAGCCCACTATCACCTCAGCTAAGGTGTGATATTCCCACTTAGCAATATTGCTAAGGGAAATATCAACCTTGCCCAATTTTGTCTTATTTCATGTTTGCACTTAGGAGATGTAGGTTCAGAGGTCCCACATGAATTTTGGGATTAAGTGGGGGCCCAAACATTAGGAAGGAAGGGAAATATTGTGGCTCTAGTGGAGCGTGGTGGCCACCCCATGGAGAATTGCGGCCCACATGTGGAAGACACTCTCATTGGAGCGAAGTTGTTGGGGAAAGTCGAGTTGGGCCTATTGACCTTGCCGCCTACACCTACCTACAAGTCAGTGAGAAAATCCTTCAACCCACAAGGTGTGGTTGGTGGCAGGGAACTCAGAAAAGGGGTTGTCACACTAATCCTGACTCTCTCCGTTTGAGCTATCTCCTAGGTTAGCTAAGGGGGGTGGTCCCTAATGAAAAGTTAAGTTAAAAGTGATATGAAGTTATAAGAGGAAAGTTAATTTGGATTACTTGTCAAAAATAACTCATTTCCAAGAATTAAGCAAGCATATAAATGTGTAAATTTCAATGATATATTCAAAGTATAAACCGATGCCTTCAAGTCAATAAAAATAGCTTGCTCAAAAAATGAAATCAAGATACAATGATAGACAATTCAAATGTTAGACCAGAATATGCATATGAACACCAATTGCAACTATAAAGTAAATAATACATTGGAAGAGAATGCCCCAAATAGCAAGATACATCAATTACTCATGAGCATAATGATCATCAAAGTAGCAAATACATAAAGTAACTTGAAATAGTGTTGCACCAATGAGAATATTCCAAGTACAAGAAAAGCTAATAGTTGCAAAAATAAAGGAAGTCAGAATACTTGCATCATAAATGCTTCTTGAAATGAAAAAAATGATATTTGCAAATGAGACTCAAAACACATCAAGAGAGCAAAATGAGAAATTGCAAGTAAAGTGAAATGATGATGTAAATGTGCTCTTGTTTGATTTTATTAGTTAAACTCTAAAAGCAAGATTTCAATTAAACTCCAATCCTCAAACCTCACCCTCTCCCAAAAATTAGGATCTCACTGTGAGAAGTCAATAGAGGTGGAGGGTACCTTGTAATATTCCTAGTTAGCCATGGCTGATTGGAATATTCTATTTTGCTCAATTTTGCCTTCTATAGTTATTTATAAATAAAAAGGTGAGGAAAGGGGAACATAACTCACTTTTTGAATAAAGTCACTCCCTAGTAGCACAACGTTGTAACTTAAAAGGGGAGCCAAGGGGGCCAAAGGACCACGTAGAGAAGGGGCCCACGTAGACACTTGGAGGGACTGCGCAAATGGAGAGGAGCACGTGGCAAGAGAGAGGCTACATTGGAGGAGGTGGGCCTTAGGGTTTTGAGAGAGGCCAATGCTATAAAGGAGAGAGGAGCCTCATTTTGGCATTCGATTATGTTGCATTTGAGCTAGTCACTTCGACTTAGAGCACGCTGGCTATTTAGCCTGTCTGCAGCATTGTTTAGTGCATCGAGTGTCTCCGTTCAGAGATCTCACCCTTAACCCCGGGGGACTTCGAGTGCCTGCTCAGGCAAGGTAGTTTCATCAGTCTTTTGCAGGAGGATCGATCTTTGGAGTTGAGGAGAAACTGGGCATTTTGATGACTGCGCAGTCTTGAGAGAGGAGGACGCAATCTCTTTTGGTAGGAGCTCCGGATTAGGTTTATGTGGAGGATTTGAGCTTGGAGATTGAGCAAGGGATCAGCCCTTGCATATTGGAGGATTTTGGCAGAGTCTCGGGCAGAGTTTTGGAGGATTCTCTTCAGTGGCAGCGCAGAGCCTTGAGGGATAGCGTAGACCCTCAAGGGGGTGATTTTCGGGGGTCAGCTATTTTAGAAAAGCTTTATGGACTTTTCTGGGTTTATTGAGCAGAGGCTGATTCCAGAGTTTGAAGATTTTCTGAGGAGGGGAACAGCCCTAAATCCTCACTTGATTCCAGCAGTAGTAGCAGCACAGTAGTTCTCCAGCAGCTTGGACGCAGTTCAGAGAGAGGCCATTTCCTTACCATTCTGAGCGTATTTCTTCACTTGCCTTGTGCAAGTCGAGGTGCTATCTTTCTGATCACCTCTTGTACTCTGTCCATTACTCAGTATAATAAAATGGCTTAGCATTTCTCTCTGCATTACTTGAGTATCTGCTTATATTCCATGTATACATTATTGTATGTTGCACTACTGTTATTTTTATCTCTTTGAGTTTCCAGGCTACTATACCCCTTGTGTGTTTTTCTCCTATACTCTTAGACAGAGTCTGGAAAAGGCCAGGTAGCCTCCAAATCTCGTCCTCTTTTAAGAGGCGACATATCAGGTAAACGCCCTCCAAGTCCATCTCTGGTTGGAGTTTGCTTGTGTTTGAGGGAGATCGTGGTACCAGAGCATAGATCTGGCTTAGCCTGTGGAGCTAGCAGTGTATGACATCGGGGGAGAAGCCCTACATCTGTTACAGAGGTAGGAAATACAGAGATATTGAGCGTAGGTTGGAGAACACCTACGGAGAGGGAGACTGTGTTCGGGTGGTGGACACAGAACAGGAGGAGCCTATGGTGAACACAGAACAGGAGGAGCCTGTAGGGGACGCAGAGCAGGAGGATCCAATGGCAGATGAGGACGGGAAGAGATTTGCGGACATGCTCCTCAAATCATTGTAGGATCTGTCGAGGCAGATCGAGGTGATGGGGCAGAGATTCACGGTGGTGGAGGCTAGACAGCGTGAGAACCCATACACCCCACCATTTGCCAGAGCAGGGTGCCACTCAGTGTGATACTACTCCGCAGATGGCCTCACATGCCCCTACACGCTCTACCATGCCCACTTTCCTAGGAGCAAACACGGGGGCCAGCGCCCAGCATGAGGCAGAGCCCGGTCATATGGGTGATTATTTTGCAAAGTACTAGGCCTATGGGCAAGAGTTCATGGATGCTCTCTCATTCAGAGACTTTGTTCAGCTCCAACCGGATAGTAGACCCCGCGACCATCAGAGAGGATACCAGCATTATCACGAAGGAGACACCTACCGCACAGCTAGTAGATTCCACTTGCCTACGTTTGATAGTTCATCAAACAGTTCGGCAAAGTCTTGGGTGGAGAAGCTAGACATCTATTTCCAACTTAACCAGATGTCGGAGACAGAGGCCATCAAGGTGGCGACATTACATTTGGATGGTGAGGCCCAGGACTGGTGGTTCCATGGGATGGTTACACTCGGACACTCCACAGTGACGACATATGCCGAGTTCACTAGGAGATTGATAGAGAGGTTTGACCAGAGGGATCCGAAACAGCACTTTGTTGAGCTGACGAGGCTCAAACAAACCGGGAGCCCAGAGACCTACATTGCAAACTTCTTGAGGGTTTCAGTGATGGTGCCAGATCTATCCACGGCACGGAGGATCTACATGTTTGTTGAGGGGTTAGCAGAGCCACTTCGGGGTCTAGTCAAATCCACTGGACCAGCCACACTCCAGGATGCTATTAGCAGGACCCGGGACTTAAAAGATGCCTTACCCAGGACCCGGACACCTTACCCCCAAAGACAAGCTTTCCAGCCTAAGGGGAAGGATGTGAGGATTCTGCCTCCAAAGGGGAATCCAGGACGAGCACAGATTGATGACGATGCTAGGAGGGAGCTGAAGAAGAAGCGGTTGTGCTTTACTTGTCAGGAGCTGTGGGCACTAGGACATAGATGTGTTGTTGGCAAAGCACATTTTATTGAGGTCTTCTCTAAGAGTAGCAGGGAAGAGGATGAGGAGGATGATGTGGAGGCAGGAGATAGTCATGTCGTGCAAGGTCCATTGCCACCTCCACCACCACCACCAGATGGTGCAGCTTTTGCACCTACCAGAGAGGCCCTTGTAGCATTGCGAGGAGTTCCCAAGTATTTGACGTTGCGCATACAAGGGACAGTACGTGGCTAGCAAGTATCAGTTTTGGTTGACAGCAGGGCAACCCACAACTTCATCGATGCACAGATGGTTGAGCGAAGAGGTATACAGACAGAGAGCTTCGATGGATTTTCAGTTTTGGTCCCAGGAGATTAGACCATGGTATGTGCTCGTTAGGTCCCAGAGTTATCAGTGACGATGGGCACCTACACACCAACTGACCACTTTTTCGTGGTCAATATTCCGGACACCAACATGATACTGGGTGTTCAGTGGCTTATCACTGTAGGGAAGGTAACGACAGATTGGAAGGCCATAGAGATGGAGTAGGATGATGAGAAGACAGGGAGGCATGAGAAGATACGGGGACAGCACACATATCCGCCTCAGATTGTTTCGGCTCATCGGATGGAGGCAGTCTTCCAGAAGGGAGACATAGATTGGGTAGTGGAGCTGCGTGCATCAGAGACAGGGATTACAGGGCAAACGATGCACCCAGAGATAGTCCATCCTTGACCAGTATGGCACAGTGTTTGGGGAGATTCCGCTAGGACAGCCACCGGACCGAGGGTTTGAGCACACCATTGAGCTTGAGCAGGGAGTACAGGCAATGATTACTACCCCCTATAGGCATCCCAAGGCCTATCGAGATGAGATTGAGCGGGCCATTCAGGAGTTGCTGGCTCTTAGGCACATTCAGCCGAGCACGAGTCCTTTTGCTTCTTCCATGGTATTGGTAAAGAAGAAGGACGACACATTGAGGATGTGCATTGACTACAAGGCCCTGAACAAGAAGACTCTAAAGAACAGGTACCCCATACCCAGGATCGATAAGTTGATGGATGAGTTGAGAGGAGCACAGTTCTTCTCAATGATTGATTTGAGATCTGGGTACCATCAAATTCGCATGAGGGAGCAGGACATTCCCAAGACCGCCTTCAGGTGTCACTGTGGGCACTTTGAGTTTTTGGTGATGCCCTTCGGGCTAACCAATGCCCCAGCTACATTCCAATCCTGCATGAATCACATCTTCCACAGTCACTTGAGGAAGTTTGTGTTGGTGTTCTTTGATGATATCCTCATTTACAACAGGACTTGGGAGGAGCATCTCCAACACATTGAGACAGTGTTGTGCATCTTGGAGGAGCAACAGTTCTATGCCAAGCTCTCCAAGTGCGAGTTTGGATTGACAGAGATGTTGTACTAGGGACACATCATATGGGTGGACGGAGTGAGAGTCCACAAGGAGAAGATCAGGGCCATCAGAGATTGGCTGGAGCCGAGGAACGTGACAGAACTTCGGGGATTCACTGGCATTTGTACTTACTACCGGAAGTTCGTCAAGAGTTTCTCACAGCTTGTTGCACCCCTGACAGATCTGTCAAGGAAGGGGGCATTCAGTTGGTCGGATACAACGCAGCAAGCCTTTGACAGGCTCAAGGAGCTTATGAGCCGCTACCCAGTGCTTGCATTGCCAGATTTTTCACAGCCATTTGTTTTGGAGTGTGATGCGTCAGGGGAGGGGATCGGCGCAGTGTTGATGCAAGGAGGTCACCATATAGCCTTTGAGAGCCGGAAGCTCCTTCCGCACGAGAGGTTGTATTCTATATACGACAAGGAAATGTTGGCCATTATGCATGCATTGACCAAGTTCCGGCAGTACTTAGTGGGTAACAGGTTCAGGGTGAGGACTGATCACAACAGCCTCAGGTTCTTTTTGGAGCAGAAACAGCTACAGGAGCGGCAGCAGAAGTGGATCAGTAAGATCCAAGCGTATGACTTTGACATTGAGTATGTCAAGGGTAAGAACAGCATGGTAGCAGATGCCCTTTCCTGTAGACCAACCACGTTGTCTCTTATGAGCTTGGACACAGACTGGAGGGCTCAACTCTTAGTAGAGTACTCCAAGGATAGATTTGCATGTGAGGTTCTAGATGGGCAGGTGGCGGATGACAGGTACAAGGTGGTCGATGAGATCATCTACTACAAGGACCGGATCTTCTTGACTGAGGGATCTCAACTCAAAAATAAGATACTTCAGGCATCACAGGATTCACCATTGGTCGGCCATCAGGGGTTTACGAAAACCTACAGGGCCATTAGAGAGAGGTTCTCATGGAAGGGCCTCAAGGAGGACATACTCCAGCATATCCGGGAGTGCGATATTTGCCAAAGGAACAAGGGGGAGATGAGCCATCC
Organism: Pinus taeda; assembly: GCA_000404065.3. Classification (NCBI taxonomy): domain Eukaryota; kingdom Viridiplantae; phylum Streptophyta; class Pinopsida; order Pinales; family Pinaceae; genus Pinus; species Pinus taeda. Next base: position 29,822 of record APFE031639846.1, on the reverse strand, counting down.
AACAGGATTATCGCAGCCTCTTCCCATTCCGGAGGGGAAATGGGAGTGTATTTCGATGGACTTCATCACAGGGTTGCCCATGGTACAGGGCAAGGATTGTATCTTTGTCATTGTTGATCGACTGACAAAGTACGCACATTTTTTCGCCATACCCACACACTACACAGTGGCGCAGGTGGTCGAGCTATTCTTCAGAGAGGTCTTCAGGCTACATGGTCTTCATAAAACCATCACCAGTGACAAGGACAGCCGTTTCATAGGTGGGTTTTGGCAAGAGCTTTTCCAGTTGGTGGGGACGGAGTTGACACCGAGTACCAGTTATCACCCACAAGTGGCTGGAGGGCTACTTGCGTAACTATGTCAGTGGGCAGCAGCAAGCATGGCTGAAGTGGCTGCATTTGGGGGAGTACTGCTACAACACTACACATCACATGTCCATTGGTATGTCAACATTCTATGCTTTGTATGGATATCATCCTTTATCTTTTGCTGACATGATGTTTGGTGCTAGCAAGGCTCCGAGAGCTAAGATTTGGATCCAAGAGAGTTAGGATATTCTCCGAGCTCTCAAGGATAATATGGCTACAACATAGAACCAGCAGAAGCTGTATGCTAACAAGGGTCGAATCGAGAGACAGTTTGAGGTAGGGGACTTGGTCTACCTACGATTACAACCATACCGACAGTTGTCACTGAAGCAGAAGGGGGCTGAGAAGCTCAAGCCCCGCTTTTATGGGCCATACAGGGTGATACACAGGATTGGACAGGTTGCGTATGAGTTGGAGCTGCCCCAAGGCAACAAGATTCATAACCTTTTTCATGTATCATGCCTGAAAAAGGTATTGGGGCAGCAAGTGACAGTGATAGATGAGCTACCACCCATGGATGATGAGGGGCATTTGGTGTTGCAGCCAGAGGCTATTATTGATACCAGGGAGAGACAGCTACAAAGCAAGATGATCCGGGAATTCTTGGTGAAGTAGAAAAATTTACCGGAAGAGGATGACACTTGGGAGAGTGAGAAAATTTTGCAGCATCCATCACTTCAGTTGCTTGAGGACAAGCAACATTTTGCCGGGGTAGATTGTAATATTCCTAATTAGCCATGGCTAATTGGAATATTTGATTTTGCTCAATTTTGCCTTCTATAGTTATTTATAAATAAAAAGGTGAAGAAAGGGGGACATAACTCACTTTTTGAATAAAGTCACTCCCTAGTAGCACAACGTTGTAACTTAAAAGGGGAGCCAAGGGGGGCCAAAGGACCACATAGAGAAGGGGGCCCACGTAGACACTTGGAGGGACTGCGCAGATGGAGAGGAGCACGTGGCAAGAGAGAGGCTATGTTGGAGGAGGCAGACCTTAGGGTTTTGAGAGAGGCCAACGCTATAAAGGAGAGAGGAGCCTCCTCATTTTGGCATTTGATTATGTTGCATTTGAGCTAATCACTTCGACTTAGAGCATGCTGGTTGTTTAGCCTGTCTGCAACACTGTTTAGTGCATCGAGTGTCTCTGTTCGGAGATCTCACCCTTAGCACCGGGAGACTTCGAATGCCTACTCAAGCAAGGTAGTTTCATCAGTCTTTTACAGGAGGATCGATCTTTGGAGTTGAAGAGGAATTGGGCATTTTGATGACTGCACAGTCTTGAGAGAGGAGGACGCAGTCTCTTTTGGTAGGAGCTCCGGATTGGGTTTATGTGGAGGATTTGAGCTTGGAGATTGAGCAAGGGATCAGCCCTTGCAAATTGGAGGATTTTCGCAGAGTCTCAGGCAGAGTTTTGGAGGATTCTCTTCAGTGGTAGCGTAGAGCCTTGATGGATAGCGTAGATCCTCAAGGGGGTGATTTTCGGGGTCAGCTATTTTAGAAAAGCTTTCTGAGCTTTTCTAGGTTTATTGAGCAGAGGTTGATTCCAGAGTTTCAGCGTTTTCTAAGGAGGGGCAAAGCCCCAAATCCTCACTTGATTCCAGCAGTAGCAGCAGCACAGCGATTCTCCGGCAGCTTGGACGCAGTTCAAAGAGAAGCCATTTCCTTGCCATTCTGAGTGTATTTCTTCACTCCCTTGTGCAAGTCGAGGTGTTATCTTTTTTATCGCCTCTTGTACTCTGTCCATTACTCACTATAATAAAATGGCTAGCATTTCTCTCTACGTTGCTTGAGTATCTGCTTATATTCCATGTATACTTTATTGTATGTCGCACTACTGTTATTTTTACCTCTTTGAGTTTCCCGGCTACCATACCCCTTGTGTGTTTTTCTCTTATACTCTTAGACAGAGTCTGGAAAGGGCCAGGTAGCCTCCAGATCTCGTCCTCTTTTCAGAGGCGACATATCTGGTAAATACCCTCCCAATGCATCTCTGGTTGGAGTTTGCATGTGTTTGAGGGAGATCCCTGAAAAAGGATATTACATCCCTAAATGTCTATACAACCAACTTAAGTTGGAGGTTAATTTTGAAAGAGACTATGGAAGCTTGTAAAAGGCAACTAATTTAATATGCCTACTATGTCATGCAAGTAATTTGCAAAAGTCAAGTAAATGATAGAAATTGCCTTAAACACAAAATTACATACACATGTAGAATTTGTGAAAAACATTTGCTTTGTCTTATGATAGTTTTGTGATTTACCCAGAAGAAAATTATACTTGAAAGATACCTTGCATGTAAGTAAATAACAATGCTTTTGAGTAAGTGAATTGAAGATTGATTAACATTGCAAAAGAAATGGACTTGAATTTGCAATATGGAATTAAAATGACTTGTAAAAAATTAAGTTAATGAACATGTGAAGAATAGATTTTCCAAAGTAAAGTGTTTGTAGCTCATATCAACATAAAAAATGGAGAATGCAAAACCTTAAGTTGAATTGTAGCAAACTTATTTGAACAAAATAAAAAAAGTGATAAGTGAGGTTGTGTAAATTTTAAGCGTGCAATTAAAATGGAAAACGAGAAGATGCAAAAGTTAATTCACCCACATGTTTCTCTCCTTAGATGGAGAGAACGGATGCCATGGATAAAACCCAAGCTCCCATAAGAAAAATAGATCTTTTATTATATTTTTTATGATGAGTAGAAGGCCCCTTAATAGGCTGCCCAAAAAATGGTAGAAACAATTACAAAATAGGAGTCTATAGTAACCAATAACTCCTTCCAAGAAGTGGTAACCACAATGGCCAAGACACAACTCTTGAAATCTGAAAATTACAAGTGCACAAAGGCCCACGGCCAAGCTAATTTGTTGCTATCCAAGATTTTCCATGGCTTCCCTAAAGTTGATCCTCAAGTATATTTTGGGTCCTGTTGACCCTGCCGCCTACACCTACCTACAAATCAGTGAGAAAAGCCTTCAAACCCACAAAGTGTGGTTGGTGGCAGGGAAATCGGAGAAGGGTTTGTCACACTAATCCCGACTCTCTGTTTGAGCTATCTCCTAGGTTAGCTAAGGGGGGTGGTCCCTAATGAAAAGTAAGTTAAAAGATGCGAGTTTCTAGGAGATTGTTATATTGAAAATGGATTACTTTTAAGGATTTATGGGCAAATATGAAGTGACCAACTTGAAATAACAATGTCAATCATTAATATCATTAAAAACCATAAAACCAGTGCCTTATAAGGAATTTGCTCAACAATTTAAAAATATATTTGCTCAAAGTAAAAGCAATGCTCTCAAAAGAAAAAACAAACCCTGAAACATAAATAAGAATTGTTAGCACAAATGCAAGGAGGCCACGGCACTTCCCAGAGGAGAGTGGATGATCCGGGAATAGCGGGGGACAAATGAATACCGCTACTACCATTGCCCATACATAGATCAGCACTATCACAGGGCAGATAGCCCTTGGTCACTGTTTATTATGCCTATTATTGAGAAATGTAAATTTTTGACTTTGTATATATTTTTTCACAGGACATATTTATGTGGTTTTTAAATGCCCTACGTGGCATATGTTTGGACTTATAAACAGACTCCTATTACAGCGTTTGAAAGATCACCCTATGTGGTGAATCTGAAAGGTACATAGTTTTTTGGTGAATATTGAAACAAGCCCTCAGAGGCTAGAATGATACAGCATATGCAATCGTATCTACAATATGTAATTTTTCTAAGTTTAATGAAAAATTACGATTTTTCTAGTGGACAAAAAAATAAATAAATAAAAAAGAATTGTTAGCACAAGAGATATAAGATACAAAATTCTTTTGAGATAATCAACTTTATAAATCAAAACATGTGAAACATATCTTGCCAAAACCCAAAAATTAGTAATTAACTTGCAAATGTAAAAAAAAGGAAGTGTTAAACCAAGACATCAATATGCAATTAGACTTGAAACATGAAAAGAAAACACTAGTTTGAAATGATTACAATACTTTCTTTTGGAATAGACTTTGCATATGAAAACTCAAACCATCAAGAAACAAGTAAAGTAAATGTAATGGAAAGTTCTTTTGGTTAATTTTATTAATTAGCTCTACAACAAGATTACAATTTAACTCTTCAATCCTCAGACCTCACCCTCACCTTCACCCAATGATATGAATCTCACAGTGAGGAGTCAATAGAGGAGTAGAGGATCCCTAAGATGTCTACTCCAACCAACTTATGTTGGAGGTAAAAATTTAATGAGACTTGGAGCCTTCCTACACTTTACATGCCTAAATGAAATGCAAATTGTGTTAATTCGCCAAATTAAAATAATGATACATGCAAATGCTTCTAAAAGATTGATTTGCAATGCTTGAAAATGAAATAGTATTCAACATAAGTTGCAATTATAATTTCAATTGGAGGAATAAAATTAGTTTACAAGTGTTGCATGCGTTTCATCAATGAATTAAAATGATACAAGTAATTTGCTTAAAAGTAAAATTTGTTTCAAATAGACAATGACAATAAATTACTCCAATACTCAAAATAACAATGTAGCATAAAATTGAAGCATGTATTCAAGTGTTCATGAAACAATTTACGAAGGTAAACGGAAACAACTCAAAGTTTGTTAAGAATATAAAATGTTTGCATGTAAAGGATGAATTGCCCAAAGTAAAGTGTAAGCTTGTAGCTTCAAACAACAATGAGATAGATAATGCAAAGCTCAAATGAAATTGTAACAAACTTTAACTTAATAAAATGTGATAGTGAGGTTGTGTTAATTCCTAATTAAAACATGCATGTAAGCGAATGAAGTATGAAAGCTTAAACCATGCAAATGTCAATCCACCCAAGAGAAGCCCCCCTCTAAATGGGGAGATAGGATACCATGGGAGAAATCCCAAGCTCCCACAAGCAAGTTAGATCTTTTATTAATATTACAATGAGAAGAGAGCCCTTCAAAGTTCTCAACTATACTTCAAGGAGAGTCATCACAATAATTGCTTGAAACTTGGACACTAGAGCTCCTTTTTTGAGAAAGTAGTGACAAGATCTCACAAAACTTATGCAAGGGAAACAAGGTGTGAGTTTCCTCCAAATGCCCATGGCTTAAAGAGGAAAATGGGCAACCCTCTAGTGAACTTGACTTAGACAAAATAAGCCTCAAAAGGGCTCACGACATCCTTGGAAATTGAACCCCCAACACTTGCCAAAGGTCCTGCAAACACTTGTTAGATGTTGCGGGAAGTTGCTCTTCAAAATCTGCCACACAAGAGTTAGCAAACAATCCAAACAATGGCTGCAAAATAAGTAAAGTATTAATGGAAAAATCAACAAGATAAAATGTATATGTACAATTATAATTTACAAAAGGTTAAGCTAAAGAGAGAGTAAACTCTCATTTTCTCTTACCATCTTCAAGCTCTTAGATAAGAAATGAAAGAAATGAAGTACAATGTTTTTTAAAATATAAAATTTAGAAGTTTTCAGCTTGTGTACAAGCTATGTGCCGAAATCCCTGCAAAACCACTTTGTAAGATAAGACTATGAAGGTTCAATGAACAAATGAGAGCTCCTTTAAGAATGTATTAAGAGTGGGTTGTTCACTCCAAAGACTTCCCCTCACACTTGATTCTGTAATCCCAATAAGATGTTCCCTCTACAAAACTTCAATCAAGAAGTAGTTCCATATAGATTTAACAATAAACAATGATAAGAAACTCTAGAGATTTATTTAAAACCAACTAGAGCATTCTATACATAGAGCATACTTCTAAATCAAATGTCGATGCAAGATAGTTCTACATTAACAAATCTACAAGAGCATATGGAAGCAAATTAAATCAAAGCATGAATAAACGGAATTATACCAATGTTCAACATTTCATCACACTCAAAAAGGAATAGCACCTCATGAATGAAACCCCAAAGTCTTTATTGATATTTCTGAAAGTGTACATGGCAACAGCGCTTTCGCAAGCACAATAGCTAGTAACAGTATTATACAATGTGAGAGCCCATGGCTCTATTATATAGAGAGTTGAGAGCAAATCTCAATGAAGAATGACAATGACAAATGGCATTGGAGCCAATCCCATTGTAGAAGTGATTAAACAAGTGGCATGAGATGACAATCCCAAAAATAAATTTGAATTTGTTGAATGGAGCTCCAATGACAAGTGTAAAAAATCGAATTCTGGCAAGTGGACATCATTTTCTTCTTCCCTTATGTGCCAAATTCGAATTTTATGGTGGAGTGACAAGTGTATATGGGTGGTAACCCATGTGGGGTCAATTTCCCACAAAAATCTCCACCAAATATTCTCCCAATCCTCCCAAATGTGCATTAACTTCACAAATTCGAATTTCCAAGTAGCTTTTTCATTTAATGCCAGAAATTCGATTTTATTTGAGCACGTATGTCATCTCCTTGATTTTAGGAGTCCATGTCACCTCGGGACTTCACTTTAACTCCCCCATACTTTTCCACCTCATTTCTACAACATTTAGCATGTGTGGATATTTATTTTTCTCCATTGATTTAATTTTTGGCTTAATTAATTCCCAGATTTCCCACTAAACTTAAGAAAAGTGGGTTTTGAGGGTCCAAAACACATTATTAACCCCTCGAAGTGTGTTATAGTAGAAAGTTGAAGGTGATAGGTGAAATTTTGATTTCTCATACTCCATACAACTTCTCTATAATACACTTATTAGAATTTAAATACAATTTTATTTGCAATTTTTGACCTTCGAGAAATCTAAAAAATTAAAAAATGACTACCTAGACCTAATCAAATTCCACGAAATTTTTTGTGTGATCTAGTATGGTAATATACATAGACTCTAGACACTAAGATGTATCAGGGGCTCAAACTTCAAACCATCACCCTAGATTTGAAGTAAAATGTGAGTGAAAAAACCTAAAAAATTATCCATCTTTGAAAAAAATGAATAATTAACCAGAGAAAAAAACACTCCAAGGTGTACTCGTTCGCTGATCGAGTCCCAACATCCTAGGCCTGTTACAGACTCAAAACTCATCATTACTAGTATCACTTATTACAATTCCCCGTAGGATGTGGAATCTGGGTACAAGAAAGATGATGAGAAGATAGAAGTAGAGTTTTAAAACTCTGTTCATTGACGATATCTAATGGTACAACTATCCTCTGGATCATCCTTGGGCATAGAGTCTTTATATAATCATCAGGTGCCACTCCAATGGTCAACAGGTCCTACAACAAATAGTTATGAGTTTCAAACTTTAACTTCCTCAATCCTACCAACACAAAAGGTGAGCATAGTCCATAAATAGATTTGAATTTTCTGCAAAACCAACACTCAAATGTGTAAACCAAAGAGGAAAATTAGCAAATACAATCTACAAATATTCTACAAAATTTAGACTAAGGAATTGGAGCAAAACTCCAATTCTTGCCTAATTTGCAACATACTCTTGAACAACGAAATAAAATCGTTATTAGCACAGGAAATCGAGACAAACGATTTTAATGGAAATTGGATTTTAAAACACAAGCTAAAAGCCAAGGATCCCTGCAACACAAAATCGTAAGATGAGGCCTTGGGAGATGACAAATGCGGGTTCTTCAATGAACTTGCTCAAGAAAGGATGATTTCTTATGTTGATCAGTGGTTGTCACTGATGTCAACCCAAGTAGGGGCTACCCCGATCTTGCAAGGGCATTCTAACTTGACAACTCATAATATTTTGAGTCAAATATCTTCTCGATGGATTATACTCGTCGAGATGTTTCAGTTGATATATGGTACACCTCCCAGTTCTTCACAGTTCGAGAGTTATTTGCGTTTGAAGTTGGTAATCCCAGTTAGTGGACTAAAACCCTATGGGGTTGTGGCATGGTAGTCATAATTGGTTGTCGTCATTGAATAGTCAATAATTAATAATATTTGTTTTCTCCTAAAATCCCTCCAACGTTCACTTGTGGAGTACCCTCTCAACTCAAGACATTCATATAAATGATGACCCTCATATCCTCCTCTAGTAGGGATTTTGTGGCTTCAAATAGGTCATCGTGGCATTTTCGCTATAAATTTTTTTCCACAAAGTTTCAGAAGCTAAAATTAAAACCCATTTAAGCCAAAATCTTGATGAACCTCGTGACCGAATTTCAGATCTTGGTTCGCTATATTTTCGGAGATATGATCTAAGGAAGTTAGGGTTTTTTTAAGCTCCTGAATTCCATCTCAAACATGTGACGTTAGGAAAATCATCAAACTTTCTCTCTAAGCATTAGATTCAAATTTTGTAAATAGTCATAGAAAGAGGACAGACTGTAGTTTCTTGAGTAGAATTTTCAGGGCCGAAGGTCACAACAATGACACGTGGCACTTCGTACAAGTTCGCTCTACTGAACTAGGCTATAATCAGGTCATCGTGGGAGATTGGGCATAACTCTTTCTTGAAGAATCCAATGTTGATCAAACCTGTGGGGTTGCAAAGAGGACTCAGAGGGCTATCACAGGACGAAATTTCAGACACTGGAGATCCGAAATTACATAGATACAACAGATTCAATATCGATCTCCTAGAAGACGAGAAAAAGCATGCATTCAAGGATCATTGCAATAAGGACCACACATCAATAGTCAAAGGTAAGTCTCCTATAGCAAGGTATGTATGATTAGTGTTTACATTTGAATTTTGAATATCATCTCTCACATATGTTTTGCAGGTCAACGTAAGTATATACAGTGTCTCGGTTATATCTCTATGTCTCTATATATCACAATTAGTTTTTCGGATATAGTCTTGCATAGAGTCCGGGTCTATATCAAGAGTGGGAATCTTTGTCTATTGATGCAACAAGTCGACAACAAAAGTGAAAAGCACACTTCAGGTACACATTGTAATTTTAAATTGTATTTATTCATTATTATGCACTTACATGTGTTTTGCAGGCAGAGGTAAGTTTAAGGGTATTTTGTTTTGTTTTGGGATTGGTTTCGCAAGGCAAATTTTGCATGCAGGTACAAGAAGATTCAAGTACAACTTCAAGCAAGAATTCAAGAGCAGAAGTATCAAATCAAAGGAAGCATTGCAGTGGGACATCCTTTGAAGACATGACAGCCATCTGTATATTGTGAAGAAGTGTCAAGGCCAAGAGTCATCATTGTAAAGTTGTAAAAGTGTCATCATTGGAAGAGTCATTATTGTAAAAGAGTCAATCTGCCTAGAGACGAAAAGGCATTATTAGGAGGTATAGGAGTCTCTGTTGGGATGATGTCATGGTTGTGTTGCAAGTCATAGTGTGATTGGGTGTTTGGTCAAAATCATTGTAAATCATATTGTATCGTGGATCGTTGTCCCTGGTACGGGAATCCACAGTCTTGTCTCATTTCAGTCATTATAGGGTGGCAGGGAGGTGCTAGGCTGGTGCATGAAGTCGCCTACAAGTTGGAGCATGTGAACACTTCAGAGTGGTATGTTGGTCTAGGATGTTGGGGCATCCATTCAATTGACTACTAAAGAAAACAGGGCATTGGGGCATCCTTCCAGTGGGAGTTGGAGAAGAATGTTTTTCTAGAATTCTAAGAAGTCGTTGCCTTCATTTCAGTTGGGGCTGAAGATTAAAGAATTTATTAGAAAAGCGTTCAGTGGTTTTTGACCTGTAGGGGATTTTCCAACTAAAATTCTTGTGTCTACTATGTTCTTTTATTTACTATTATTACTGCATAAACATTAATAATAATTGAATATTAACTAATGCTCTGAAAAAATTTAAAAGTGCTAATTGCTAAGGAATACTGATTCACCCCCCCCCCAGTATTTCCAACAATTGGTATTAGAGCCTGGTTCCTTCAGTAACAACTTAACCGCTAGAAATCAATTTTCAGAGCATAGAGATGGGAAAGTCAAAGAAGCAGGTTACAAGGATTTCAAAGGAAGGTACAGGTACAACAAAATCTGAAGAAAGTGAGTGTTGTGTACCAACCCTTGATTTTGATGCAGATAATTACTGGATATGGGAATCCATGATGGAAGTACATTTGCAGGCATATGGAGTATGGGAATCAATTGTTTCTGGAGACACATCTACCGACGAAGCTAAAAGGTACAATTCAAAGGCCATGAATGTAATTTTGAATGTTTTGCCAAATTCTGTAAAAAACAAAAGTTGGTCAATGTTCAACAACTAAAGCTCTTTGGGAAAAGCTTCATAGTCTCTATTCAACAAAGCAATCAGGTCAAGATGTTATTGAAAATTCAGATCCTTCTGATTATGATGAAGAAATGGGAGAAATGAGTAAAACAGAGTTTCAAAATCAAGTGATCAAGGTGATAAAGGAACTCAAAAGTCAAAAAGAAAAGACAAGACTTTTGGAAGCAGAATTGAAGACAACAAAAGAATTCATCAAAGAAAATGAAGACTCTGAGAAGATGATTAGTAGTCTTAGAACTCAATTGGAAGAAACCAATAATACAGCGACACAAGACCTCAAGAGAGAAGTCCAACAAAAGCAACAAGAACTCAACACAACGTTTGCAGAAATTAGCAGGATCACACAACAGATGCAGGAAGCAGAAATTGAAATGAAGGAATCTGATCAAAGATACATATCCGCTATTGACCAAAAGCAAAAGGAATTAGAAACATCTTCAGTAGAAATAAGCAGGCTCAGGATTGAAAATGAGAAGCAGAAGGAACAACTACAGGTTCCCAACAGAGAAGTAGAGAAGACCACTCTTCTCAAGCTACCGATTGAGGAGGCAAAAAAAAGAAGAGAGATCTTGAAAATATGGTTTCAAGAAGATCTTGTTCAAAATCAAGAACTTGGTGCAACTCGTGATGAGATTAACAAACTCAAGGGATCGCAAAAAGAATACTTACAAGATAAGACAGATGAAGAAGAAAAAATGAACACAATTAAAGATGGTAAAGCTCCAGTTGATGAAGGTACAAGCTCCACATATTCGCAGGGTGATTCTAAGAAAGAAGTTGATCGAAGTGAAAAGCCAAAGAAAGACGTTGCAACTCCAAAGAACAAGACCAAACCAATCAAGAACAAAGGACCACAACAAACTACAACACCGCCTCCAAAGAAGAATGAAAAATATTCCAGGTATATTCGTTTATTTAATGGTTATTGCTTTTTATTTGCTAATTATGGACATATGGCTAGGGATTGTGAAGTTTTTGACAGGTACAATCATTATCTGCAAAACCCTAGAAACAAGTTTGCAGGATCACGAGACAGGTTCCACGATGATTTTGTCAGAAGAGAATACGTGCTAGATGGGCCAAATATTGAATGTTTCGAACGCCATAACTATGGCCATAGCACTCGCAATTGCAGATATCAGATGGAATCACCTATGGACAACATTGAATGCTTCAAGTGTAATAACTATGGGCACATGACTCGAGATTGCAGGAATAAGAAGGTCTGGAAAAGGAAATAGGTACAGGAAGACAAAGCAGATAACAAGGTTTTAGCAGTTATGCTTTCAGGATTTGTCAAAGAAAAAGGTCATGAGGAATTAGCAATTGCTTCAGATAATGACTCAAGTCAAGATAGCCTGTTAGGTGACTCACTATTTTGAACAATTTGGCTTGTTGACTCCTTAATGTTTGTACAGGAGGAGCCTATGCAGCAGTATATGGCACAAGTCTACAATTGACAGGAAGGTAGTTTGAACAAGATGGCAATTTCATTATAGGTTTAGGGGGAGCAAAACAGTTGAAGGATTACAGGTTACCAAGAATGTAGGCTTACTAGTCGTATGTATGAGGCTATCAACTCCACTTTTATAGCCCTCATCCCCAAAGTGGATCCTCCCAGCTCATTTAATGATTTTCGGCCCATTTCTCTCTGCAAATGCCTCTACAAAATCATTGCCAAGATTATCGCTAATCGTCTTAAGCCCATTCTATCTAAACATATTTTGCCTGAGCAATTATCGACAAATTCATGAAGCAGTAGGCACCGCATGTTGGAATTTCTAAGTCTGACACATTAGAAACCCTCCATGCACTTTACTGATTTATTCCTACCTACTTGTTCTGTTAATTAACAAGTTATTAACTTATTTACCATGTAAATGTTAGGATATTCCAACACAGAGGAAATAGTTAAGTATAACCTGGTCTAGTGTAGAGTTAGGTAAAGTGTGTTTCTTTACTATGTACTTTTGTAACTTACAATCCGATGGTCACGATATGTAGTGATCCTACGGTTCATTCTCTCCTCGGTATTACCGACACTTGATCCGTGGCTTAACACCCGATTGGTCCATGATTTCTATTTAAAGAGCATGGAGGTCATTTGTAGGGTAACCGTTCAAGAGAGAAGCTTATGTAAATTTTCGTTCTTTTATTAATAAATTGCCTGAAGTTGTTGCATTGGCTCAGGCCGTGGACTGTTTCCCTCTTTGAGGGTTTTAACCAGTGTTCCACGAGGACTCCCCCCCCCAGGGGTCTAGTTTCCTCGCTCCCCCGCACTTTGGGGACTTGGGGACGAGTAGGGATGTGTTCTCCGCTCCCAAAAAGTCTCCTGAGGGGACATTTCCGAAAAGGGGGACGGGGGGACTCGTGAGGGGATGAGGGGGATTGTGAGGGGTCGTGAGGGGTTGTGAGGGGACGAGAGCATGCTTTAAAAAAAAATGTTTAAATTAACAGTTTTAAAACTAAACTAAAGTTAAACTTTAATTAATTTATAGCTAAAATTTAATTAATTTAATAGACACGTAGGGTTTTAAGTTATAACACATAAGACATCTAAGCTTGACGTTAGATCGAGATGAGAACTTGGAGAAGAGAGATGACATCAACTTGTAAATTATTGAAACTGCTTCGTGGAACACTGGAACTGACTATTGCATCGCTGTTACAAGCTCTGTACGCTGAGAATTTGATGATTTGAATTTTGGATGACAAAAAGTTCTTTGTTTTATGTCAATGAAGTTAATGAACACTAGAAACCCTCGAACTGTACACCTATGGGAGCTAAACTAGGCAGAAATCTGCACAAAATAATGAGCACAATGAAGATAATTTTTGTTGTTGCTTTTATATAGAAAAACATCTGGAGTTTTTGATTGGGCTTGTGAGTCTAAATTGCTGAGTTGTGAAAAACTTTGCGATACTCACTAGTTAGCTAACCTGCAAGTATTTTGTTGCTAGTAAGTTAGACTCACTCTAGCCTGTAGCTAAATCATAATGGCTTGTTTCAACAGCTAGGCCGAATTTGACTCTCGAGTCTGAGCCAAACTTGTTGCGATTTTCTGCTAGTTTGGACCCAATCTACTGTGTTAACTTTTTACTCCAGAATACCTTGTTTTTTCTCCAAGTAATATTATCTCTGTTAGATTAGAAATTACTTAGAACTGGAGGCTATCTCTTGTGGTTCTTCTAGGTGCAACAGATGATTAATGTGTGATCTATTACTGTGTCTATAGAATATACATCTATGAGCTCCTATGAATTCATATTACTGACTGATTTACAACTTCTTACACAAACACACACTAATACACACATTAGTTACTTCAAATCACACCAAAAATAAGTGGAAGAGAAAACTTCAGCTAAAGTCTAGAATAAAAACTTGCCCTTAAGGATCATCACATTGTTGTGTCAAGTAATATTGATAAGTCAAAGCAAATTGGTTGGTATTGAAACCGTATTTTGTGTGGTTCATGGTAAAAGATCTTTGCGGTTAAAGACCTTTCAATCTCATAGTAAATTTCCTCCTTGTTGATCATAAAATTTAATTATATTTGAAGACACATACCCTCAACGTTATATGTTATCTTTAATCTTTAAATTTACATGATATTAGATAATGATATTCATATCAATGATCATGCTTTGCAGCTTTTCAATTCAAACCCAATTTTCATAGTGGACTCAATTAATAAATTATATTTTATATTTATAAATTTTGAAGACCCCGAGGCTCCCCCACATTTCCTAAAAATTGGTGGGGAGCTTTTGCATAGGCCTCTCCCGCGTATCCTCGCTCCCTTGCTCCCGCATCCTGGAACCTTGGTGGAACATTGACAAAAACTCTGGTTTACCCATGCTACATAAATGGTCTGGGCTTAAAAACCAATTGCAAATGTTTGGAATATATCAGTAGTAGTTGTGAATGCTTAGTTGTTAAATACCAAACGACCGATGGAGATACCATTAATACTTTTAGGGAAACGACCCTGATGGCGATTTCAAAATGAATGTTTTGGAGGTTTGATGTCTGTGTGAAAAATAGCAGGTCAAACATCATCAAGAAAGTAACCCAAGCCACGCATTTTGTCTTTGTTAAAGACAATATGATGAGATATCCTAAGGATTTTCAAAATTTCCATGTTGGCCTCCCTCCCATATGTAATGTCATCGGATAAAACTGCAAATATTTTATAACCAATGTAAGAAAATAAGCTGGACAATATTATTATTTTTTGTTTTGGTTAATAATATTGTTAATTCTGAATTTAGAAATTAATTGAGTAATATCAAATATTGTAACTTCTCATTGGGAAGTTGTAAAAAGGCAGTTGCCAATGAAAAGAAAACCCTAACTTCCTCCCCCAACTGGAACCACAGCAAAGAAAAGAGGGTGGGGAGGAGTGAAAACACCTTGCTGTTGGGACAGATGAGGAAGGGGAAACTATGCCATGTCTAGCGAGAACCAAATAGCATTGGCACAAAGTGCGAAAGGTTTGCTGAAGATTGGTCTTGCAAACAGGGTTGGGGGCAGATTTGGTGTTTGCTGAAGACTAGTCTTGCAAACAGGCTTGGGGGGAGATTTTGTCTGGTAGACAAATCTCATGGATGGGAGGAAGACAAGCAGAGAAACAAGGGCAGGAGGAAGACAAGTAGAGAAACAAGGGTATTTGGTGTTTGTTGAAGACTGGTCTTGCAAATAGGGTTGGGGGGAGATTTGGACAGGCAGACAAATCTCATGGACGACAAGTAGAGAAACAAGGGTATTTGGTGTTTGCTGAAGACTGGTCTTGCAAACAAGCTTGGGGGGAGATTTGGTCAGGCAGACAAATCTCATGGACAAGAGGAAGACAAGCAGAGAAACAAGGGTGACGAAGCTCTGAAAGAAAAAAACTGAATGCTAAATCTTATGACAAACTTAGGTAAATCTTATGACAAACTCTGTATTAAAAGTTATTGTGTTTGCTATACTGGAAAATGCTGCAGAAAGAGTTTAGTTCTGTTAGTGGTTTTCAAATAGGTAACCAATGAGCGTTATTACTGAAAAGCTGTCATAGGTACCGGAAAATATAAATAGCCTTAAACTGGAGGAAAACAGAGAAACGGACTATAGGAGACCTGTTTACACTTGTTGAGGCACCCGTGTCTGGGCAGACAAGGTGGAAACTCTTAGCAGAATGAGAGCAGAAATAAGAGTCGCGCTGTATGGAAACCCTAGTTAAATCTGAGCATAAGCAATATACTTGTAGACATATCCTAGAGCCTTTATGCAAGTTGGAGGATGAATCTAAATAATTTAGGAAAATACTGCGAGGAAAGAAACCATTAAATTAACCTTCTTTTGAATAGTTGAATGTAAATGAGAGACTGGAACTCCTTTGACAAGGAAACATTTATAGTTTGAAAGACTGGAACCTTCTTTTTGAATAAAAGGAATTGAGGAAATTTTTTTTTTAAAGTAAGAATGAAGCTAACTAGAAATTCAAATAAATAAGAGACAGATTGTGTGCACTGAACATGTCATGTATTCTGTGGAGTTTGCCAACAGAGTTAGAACTGTGAGTGGAAAACGAGCACTAATAACAGTGCAAATACCAGTCCTCTACGCACCCTAATGGGTTAGCCGTAGACAGAGGCCTCCAGCAGAGAATAAGTCACAAAAATCGAACAAGCTGAGCATTATTCAGCAGCGAAGATAATATCCATGTACGCATATCAGAATAGTGAAAAGAACAGATGACCATAACTTAAATACGAAAGTCGAATGACTTGTATACATACATATTCAAGAGAAGAGACAAATGTACAAAATTATACAACTTCAAAGCCGAAATGTAATTGGCACCAAAACCTTACAAGGACCCCCGCAGGCCAAAACCTAAGTACTAAAGCTGAACTTAAACGTTTACTTTCTCACAGAGTTCATACAGTAGAAAACCCATTTACCGGGTAGGGGCTAGCTATAAATGTGTTAGAAAACCTGCACAGATGAATCTAGCTAGTAAAGGTTGTACACACAGCTTTGCAGAGCAAAAACGCTAAAAGAAAATTGAAAGAAGAAAAGAATGATTCATTAGAAAATATGTTACAATGCTCATGATATAGCATTACTGGGTGAAGATCCCAAGGTAATGCACTATAGTGGTGATCAATGAGAAGACTCAACACCTACAACAAGTT
>APFE031639840.1:0-13351 GCA_000404065.3 Pinus taeda | reverse complement strand
ACAATGTTTTGAAGTGTAAGGTAAAAAACAACAAGTGTACAAGTTAAAAAAGGCTTTATATATATGGCCTCAAACAAACACCATAAGCATGGTATGCCAAAAATGATTGGTATTTTTTGAAGAATGGCTTCAAGAGAAGCACGAATGAACCTACCCTTTATTACAAACATGAAGATAATGATATTGTTGTCGTAAGCTTGTACGTTAATGATTTATTATATATGGGTAGTAATTCTAAGATGGAGAATGAATTTCAAATTGCCATGATGAATGAATTCGACATGAAAGATTTAGGTCTCATGCCATATTTTTTATGAATGGAAGTTTATCAACCAAAATATGAAATTTTGATTTCCCAACAAAAATATACAAAAGGTATGTTTAAGAAGTGCAATATGGTTGTTGACTGTAACCCAACCTCTACTCCAATTGCCCATGGAGTTGTGGTGTGTAGACATGATGGTGCTAAAATTGTTGATTAGACAACATTTTGAAGTATTGTTGGGAGTTTGAATTTTCTAACACATAAAAGGCATCATATTGCTTATTCAGTTTCTCTTGTTTCAAGGTATATGACCAAGTCATCTTAACTTGATATGAAGGCAGCTAGGAGAACATTAAGGTCTATGAAGGGCACTATTAATTTTGGTATTCATTACTATACCTCTAAAAGGTTTAAACTTGTTGGTTTTAGTGATTCCAATTGATAGAGTAGTTTGGATGATTGAAAGCCTACATCTGGTAATTTGTTTTCTCTCCATTGATGTTTGATTACTAGGAGTTAAAAGAAGCAAACTACAATTTCTCTTTTAGACACAGAAACATAATATATTTCAATCACTCTTGCAGGTACACAAGCATTGTGGCATAGAAGCGTTGTAGAAGAAATTGGAGAAAAAAAATTCAACCAACAATGATATTTTGTAATAACATGAGTGCAAATAAATTAACCAATAACCTAGTCCATTGTAGTAGAACAAATCATATTTATTTGAAATATTATTTTATTAGAGACCAGGTTCAGAATAAAGATGTTGACTTGAAATACATTAAACTAAAAAACAACTTTGAGATGTATTTACTCACCATCAAGGGGGAGTATTTTGGTAATTGGCGAATGGAGATTTAATATAAAATAACAATTACTTTTAATATTGTTTATTTAGTTGAAGTTTTAGTTTACATAAATTTTGGTATAAAAACCACTTTTCAGTTTTCAACTATCAAACAGTTGAATGTAAGGAGACCAAATCATGTAAAAACTCTAAAAAAGTAGATACCAACAATAAAAGATTATTTCTTTGGAGAATTCGCTAGAGATTTGTGTTTGAATTTTCATGATTTAATAAAAGGATTGTAATTTTTTTTATATGAGTTTGCAATTATATTTTCCTCTGCTTAAAGATTTGTGTGAGATTTTAAAAATCTTTAGAAAATCAATAAAATGTTTGTTGATGTTCATCTACAATGATGTGAAAATTAGCCACCTTCCATTTTAATCTATAAACTTTTTTGCAATTGTTATAATATTTTCCCAATGTCTTTCTTGCGTCTAGGTTAGGGTTTTAAGGTCTTTATTTTAGGGATTTTGTATCATGCAATTCAAATAGTTTTTTTGAGTGTTTCTTATTTTCTTTTGTTTACAGTTGTTTCTCTTCTTTCCATTGTTGCTTTTATTATGTTCTTTACCATTCTAATCAGTCACAGTCTCTTTATCCATGTCCATTTTATATTTCATCAAACATCATTCCCTTGATTATCGAATTTGCCAAAATTTTCTCAAAACAATTTGTCAAATGTGAGGATAACCATTTTTCTTTTAGCAATAAGAAATTGTGAATCACAAGTTAGATTTTCTGATCACAGACCAATAATTCATCTACCATAAGTTGTTCATATGTTAAGGAAAATGGCACTTGTTAGCTACCATGTCCTTTTTTGAATTGTAAATATCAAAATAGATAGGAGAGTAGGTTAGTTTTAATCCCACTCTTCTCCTTTATGGAATCTCCAATTAAATTAAAATTGTCAAAAAACCAAATTTTATTTTTTTATGAACAAGTAAGTTAGATTCTCTTATCACCCGAAATGCTTTATTTTCCATAAATTATTCACCCATTAAGGAAAATGACACTTGTTAGTTGCCATATATTTTTTTGAATTGTAAATTTTAAAATAGATAGGAGTGACTTCAATTCCTTTTAATATAAATATTCTATATTTGTTGTGGAATCTCAAATCAAATTAAATTAAACTTAAGTATATAAAATAATATTAAAATTATTGAGATAAATTCATCAAAGCATATTTTATTAGACAAATATAGAGAATAATAGGGCAACATGAGAATCCATTTCATTCGATAGAATTTTGGTTTGAGATACTTACCTTATACATGTTGCAGAATGCTATCATCTATTTATTTGTTAAAAAAGAATAAGTTGGTAAAAGGTGTTGCAATATAGCTTAATCCCTGTAATTTAAGTTGGAAAATGAAATCAAAGACTAATAACAAGATTTATTAGACAATTTCCACCAACTTATTGTATTACTTCACCAAATGAAATGTTCTTAGTTTATATTAATAGTTTCATAACATTAATACTTAATCCTAAAAATTAGATATTTTCACTCAAAACACCAAGTTAATTTTTAAAATGATCTTAACAATCAAATTTTATGATAGTTTGTTTTGAAACACATTAGGGGAAAAGTAATTAATCAATTATAATAGATTTTTTTAGTTGATGGATTGTGCCGTTAATGAGTATCATAAATATTTAAATAAATCAGTGCAGTTCGCTATGTATGTAAAAATATTTTAAATATAAAAAAATATTACAAACAAGCTAATGTTAGACAATTTGAATAAGTTATTGAGTGCATTTATGACCTAATATTTCAGCCATCTTGTAAAATATTAGTTACTATAAGTTCAATCAGTTAAATTATATATATATATATATATATATATATATATAATATATATATATATATTATATATATATATATATATTATATATATATAATATAATATATTATATATATATATATATATATATAATTATATATATATATAATATATATATAATATATATATATATATCTTAGAGTAGATTATATAAAATAATAATAAAATTGCGAGATAATTTCATCAAAGAATATTTTATTAGACAAATATATAGAATGATAGGGAAACATGAGAATCCATTTCATTCGATAGAATTTGAGGTTGAGATACTAACCTTATACATGTTGCAAAATGCTATCATCTATTTATCTATTAAAAAAGAATAAGTTGATAAAAAGTATTGCAATGTAACTGAATCATTCTAATTTAAGATGGAAAATGAAATCAAAGACTATTAACAAGATTTATTAGACACTTAATTGCCACCAAATTATTGTATTACTTAACCAAATGAAATCTGCTAAATTTATATTAACAATTTCATAGCATTAATACTTAATCATAGAAAATAAATATTTTCACTTAAAACACCAAGTTACATTTTAAAATGATGTTAACAATAAAATTTTAAGATAGTTTGTTTTGAAACAAATTAGGGGAAAAGTAATTAATCAATTATAATAGATTTGTGTAGTTGATGGACTCTGCTGTTAAGGAGTATTGGAAATATTTAAATAAATCACTGTGATTCGCTATGTATGTAAAGATATTTTAAATATGAAAAAAATATTACAAACAAGCTAATGTTATACAATTTGAATAAATTATTGAGTGCAGAGACTCTTTATGACCTAGTATTTTAGCCATGTTGTAAAATATTACTTACTGTAAAATATTATCTAGTATCTCTTTAATCATCCCATCTTTACCAAAACCTACTACCAGTGCCACTAGGATAATTAACCAGATTGGCTCAATGAAGGATTTTTTAAGAGTATTCAAGATCACAATCATCCCTATGATAAATTCACTCCTCTTAGTTAAAGTAGTTTTCTTAGTTTGGGATATAGAAATTATTTTTGAAACATTAGGCATAATGTAATAAAATATTATACGAAACGTATTTTAGTGGTCGAGGTCGATATTGGTGGCCACCCACCAATTCCACTTGGACCCCCACCATTATTTCTTTCCTTTTTTTCGTTTCCTTAATTGTAGCACAGTTTACTATTTTTAGTTATTTTTCGGGTCCTAAACTTTGGGAGATCTACCATGAGCAATTTTTCTATAAAATTTTCTTTTCCATCATAGTCCTCGGAGATATCTTTCCAAGAAGGTATCATGTGTGTCAAATAGAGATAATATTGCCAAGTCATGATCCTTGGAAGTTGGTTTTCCAACTGACCCCAACGGGGCCCATAAACTCTTGGTGTTACATCTCCTCAGGTTAGGGTTTTGTTTGTTTAGGGTTTTCTCTTATTGTTCAATAATAAAAAGGCCCTTGAGCCTCATTGTAAGGCAATTTAGAGGCATGTAGCCACCACATCTCTTCTTAGAGATAAGCTACCATTGCCCGATCTA
Source organism: Pinus taeda (assembly GCA_000404065.3). Classification (NCBI taxonomy): domain Eukaryota; kingdom Viridiplantae; phylum Streptophyta; class Pinopsida; order Pinales; family Pinaceae; genus Pinus; species Pinus taeda. Next base: position 8,859 of record APFE031639840.1, on the reverse strand, counting down.
GTTTATTTCCACTTCTGTTTGTAAGCATATTTGAGTATTTTACATTAATGAAATGAAGTATTAATTTTGTTGCATCTCTGTATTTTTGGTTATGCCTTTCGGGTTGACGAATGCTCCTATAACTTTCATGAGGCTCATGGATGACAAGTTGAAGATATTCACCAACTCACTTGTAGTGGTATACTTGGATGACATCCTGATCTTCAGCGAGATTTGGGAAGAGCACCTCTGCCACATTCGACAGGTTCTCCAAACATTATGGCAACACAATCTATGTGCCAATTTGGAGAAATGGACTTTTGGCATGACCCAATTTTAGTATCTAGGATAGATTATTGATGAACAAGGGGTGCATGCAGATCTAGCAAAGATCCAAGTCATCTGGGATTGGCCATCTCTAACCACTCTAAGAGAGCTCCATAGCTTTCTAGATCTTGCCAATTTCTACCACAAGTTCTTGTCGGGATTCTCTCATATCACTTGGCTGTTGAGTCAAGAAACTAATGGGGGAGATAAAGGAGAATTCTTTTGGTCTGAATCTCAACAGAAGGAATTCATAGAGTTGAAACATCGCCTATGCTCAACACACGAGTGCTCACACTACCAGACCTGCAACAACCATTTGAGATCGAGGCAGATGCCTCTAACTATGCTATTGGGGCAGTCCTTACTCAACACAGGCATCCAGTGGCATATCATGGCGAGACACTTTCAGACACAGTCCAGAAGTATCTCGCTTATGATAAAGAGACGTATGTCATTATATAGGCCTGTCGACGGGAAGGAAACAGTCATCTACACAGACCATTGAACCCTGCAGTTCATACAGATGCAGGGGAAGTTCCAAAATGATCACCATCAGAAGTGGTCCACATACCTGCAACAATTACATTTGAATATCAAGTATAAGAACAAAAACACTAATAATGTTGTAAATTGCCTCAGTCAACCACCGATCATGGCGTTAACCACTGCGCTCAACTCTTGTACACATGAGATTTCTGGTTTGCCACTTCTCTGCAAAAGTGACCCAAAATTTTTCCAAACATACCAGAAGCTCTTGGAGGGTCAGCATGTTCCATATTTTCACGCCCAGGATGCCCTTTTATACCACCTCAATCACCTTTGTGTTCCTTCAAGCAACTGTGCCAAGATGATTTGGGAAGCACACTACAGTCAAGCTGTTGGGAATTTTGGGGTCGAGAAAACAATGGCAATACTGCATAAGTATTTCTATTAGCTTAATCTTCAACAGGATGTCGGGAAGTACATCAAAATTCTGCACTACCTATGTCATCGCCAAATTGACCATCAAGAAGCAAGGGCTCTATACTCCGTTTCCTACCACTAGTTGACCTTGTGAATCCATCTCCATGGATTACATGTCGGGCCTTCCTTCTACTAAGCATGGAAATGACTGTGTTTTTGTGGTCATCGACATATTCTTGAATATGGCCATTATGGCAGCCTACAAGAAGAATATCACAGCAGAAGCCACTGTTAAACTATTCTTTTAATTAGTGTGGGTACACTTTGGGATCCCACAGTCTACCATCTCAAATCGGGACAGCAGGTTCCTTGGTTCATTTTGGTCTAGTCTCTAGTCGATGCTACACAACAAAGTCACTAAGTCCACAACTTTCCATCTCCAAACTGATGGCCAAACATAGGTCGTCAACAAGATGACAATACTATTGGGTTGTGTTATATTCTTTCCATGACTAGCGCACGTAGTTAACTGAGGGGTTAGAGGGGTGGCAGAGTCCCCCCTTTGTTGTGTTGATTGCATAGCGAGGGGGGTTACAAGGGGTTTGAGGGGTACAGGTAACCCCACTCTACAAGGTTCGGATCATCACCCCGAAAAATTTTGGTTTTGGACCCTATGTTAGGTTGGGCGGACCTACCTATGGTTTTGTGCATGTTTTTTGCACATGGTTTTGGATGTGATGGTTTTTGGTCCATGGTCTTGGATGCGATGGTTTTTGGTCCATGGTTTTGGACGCGATTATTTTCAGTCCATGGTATTGGATGCTTTTATGTATTGTAACATTGAAAGGACAATAATGAAAAATCAAGTTGGTAGTCCTGGTTTTGGGATCCAGGGGATGCCTTTATTGCTGAGGGGTTTTTCTCAAGCCCGTGGTAGACCTTGTTCAGTGGGAGATTTGTGAGATCGATTCTAATAGTGAAAGAAGATAGTGAGCAGTGGAAAGATAGAGATCGATAAATTTAATGGTAAGAGTTTTGTGTTGTGGAAACTCAAGATGGAGGATCTGTTAATGGATAAAGATCAATCGATCATGGTAGATCTGGGTACTAAACCGATGAGAGTTTCTGATGAAGAATGGAAGAAGTTGGATTGAATAGGCAAAGAGCACAATACGATTGTGTTTCTTAGATTCAATATTGCTGAATGTATTAGGAGAAGCTATGGTGAATGATTTTTGGGACAACTTCGGGACTTTGTACCAATCTAAGTCTCTGGTGAATAAACTGCTCCTGCAAAAAAAGCTGTATAACCTAAGGATGAAAGACGGAGACTCGGCAACAGAGCATCTAAACACATTTAATACTATGGTAAGTTAGTTAGCATCTATTGATATTAAAATTTTAGATGAAGATAAGTGCATCAGTTTGTTTTGTTTTCTACTAGATTCATGGGATAGTCTAGTTATTGCAATGGGTAGAAATGCAACTGCCTTGCAGTTTCATGAAATAGTCTCATCCTTGCTCATGGGGGAGATGAGACAGAAAAATATGGAGAGCTAGAATGGTGATGCCTTGTCTGTATGAGGACAGTCTTAGAAAAAACAAAAATAAGTCATTGAGTGGGAAATCTAAATCTAGAGGGAGATCTAAATCTCTAGGAAAACATGTAAAGGTGGTATGCTGGAAATGCAGAAATCAAGGGCACTACAAAAGGGATCGTAAATCTAAAGCTGCTAATAAAGGAAAGGGATCTGATGATGCTCCTTTTGCAGAGGTGAAAACAACCACAGATGAAGGTGGGGATGTGTACTTGGCTTCTTCAAGTACACATGTATATAATGAGACATGGTTGATTGACTTAGGTGCATCCTTTCACTCCACTACCCATAAAGATTGGTTCTACGAGTATGAGAAATATGATGTTGATGATGTCTTCTTGGGGGATGAAAGGAAGGCTAGGATCGTTAGTCACAAAAAAGTAAAGTTGAAGTTGCAAGGTGGAAGGGTTAGAACACTTCCGAGTGTTCTGCATATTCCTGCATTAGCAAGAAATCTAATTTCTATAAGCAAGTTGGATGATGCAGGTGCAAAAACAGTGTTCGAGAAGGCTACCTGCAAGATGGTTTCTGGGGCAATAGTATTGATGTGGGGAGTTCGAATTGGAGCTATGTACAAGCTTCATGGTAGCACTATTGTTAATGGGTGCAATAGTTTCATGGTTCAGCAGAAAATCTAGTGGTCTCTGGAGAGAAGACCATGCTGTGGCATCAAAGGCTTGGACATACTGGAGAGAAGGGCCTTCGAATACTTCATGGTAAAGGTATGGTAGAAGGTATGAGTAATAGCTCTATGGATTTTTATTTCTGTGAAAATTGGATATATGGGAAGCAGAATCGGGTGAGTTTCCCCTCTTGTGGTAAGAGGGCGAAACGAATATTATAGCTATTGCACAGTTACGTGTTTGCACCTATGAAGGTTCCATCACTGGGTAAGTCTGTGTACTATGTATCATTTATAGATGACTTCTCAAGGAATACATGGATATATTTCCTTAAGAAGAAATATAAAGTCTTTGACAAGTTTAAAAAATTTAAGGCTCTAGTGGAAAAATAGACAGAGAAGAAGATAAAGGTGCTGAGGACAAATAATGGTGCAGAGTTTTGCGTTTTAGAATTTGAAGAATTTTGTAAGAAGTCTAGTATAGCATGGCAAAAGACTACTCCATATTCACCTCAATAAAATGGTGTTGCATAAAGAATGAACAAGACGTTGATGGAAAGGGAAAGAAGCATGCTTAGTGGTGTTGGGTTAGGATAAGAATTCTGGGCAGAGTGGGTGGAGACAACATGTTAACTAGTCAATAGATCACCTCTATCAGTGTTGGAGGATAAGAATTCATAAGAGGTATGGACTGGTAAAAAACCCTCTCTTTTACATCTGAGGGTATTTGGATGTGATGCATATGTACATGTTCCAAAGGAGAAGAGAACCAAGTTGGATAGTAAATATGAAAAGTGCATATTTATTGGGCATAAGTATGGTTTAATGGGTTATAAGCTTTAGAACCCAGTAACAAGGAAGGTTGTGTACAACTGAGATGTGGTGTTCAAATAGGTGAAAGATGTTATTAAACATGAATTCCAACCAAAGGAACCTGAGAAGATAGAGTTTTAGCTAAAGGAGGAAGATTCAGACTCTACAGTAGAGGAAGAATTAGAAGATGAAGAGCCACAAACTCCCGGTGTGAGAAGATCAGTTCAAGAAAGAAAGCAATCAGAAAGGTATAGTCCATCTGCTTTTTGTTCAAATTTTGTTTCATCTATTACTGATGATGTTCCTAGAACTATGAAGGAAGCAATATATTCAGAGGATGGAAAGCTCTGGAAAGAGGCCATGGTTGATGAAATGGCCTCTTTGCACAAAAATGGGGCTTGGGATCTAGTGGAGTTGCCAGCTAGAAGGAAACCCATTGGCAATAAATGGGTGTTCAAGAAGAAGACAAATGCAGAAGGAAAGGTGGCAAAATACAAAGCTCGGTTGGTAGCAAAATGTTATTTCTAGGTGTTGGGAATTGATTTTGGTGATATTTTTTCTCGTGTTGCCAAGGTGACTTCTATTAGATTACTTTTATCTGTTTCTGTTCCTTTTGATTTTGAGGTAGAATAGATGGATGTGAAGACAACATTTCTTCATGGGGATATGGAAGAGGAGATCTACATGAAGCAACCTAAAGCCTTTATGGTGAAGGGTAAGAAAGAACTGGTATGCAAGTTAAAGAAGTCTCTGTATGGGTTAAAACATTCACCAAGGATGTGGTATCAGAAATTTGATACATTTATACGGGGACTTGGCTTCACGATAAGCAAAGCATATCACTGTGTGTATTTTAAATTAATTGGTGACCGTGTTATTTATCTAGTCTTGTATGTGGATGATATGTTGCTAGTTGGAAATGACAAAGAAATTATCCAGGATTTGAAAACCCATTTGTCCTCCAAATTTGACATGAAAGGTCTTGGTGCTACAAACTATATTTTTGGCATGGAAATTAAAAGAGATCAGACACAGAGGAACCTCTGGTTAAACTAGAGGAAGTATGTCGAGAAAATATTGCAGAGGTTTAATATGCAGGATAGTAAACCGATGAAGGTTCCTATTCCTGTAGGTGTAAATTTATCTGCTGAATAGTGTCCCAAGACACAAAAAGAGGAAGAGGACATGTCTCGTGTTCCATATGCAAGTGCAGTGAGTAGCTTGATGTATGCGATGGTCTGTACTAGACTAGACATTACACATGCAGTGGGAGTATTGATTAGGTTTATGTCAAAACCAGGGAAGGAGCACTGGACATCAGTGAAGCGGGTTTTCAGGTATTTGTGTGGACTGGTGATTATGGTTTTTGCTACCAAGGAAGACCAGGATTGGACAAGATTTTGGATATTCATGGATTGGTTGATGCAGACTGGGCTGAAGATATGGATCAAAGAAGATCTATAAGTGGGTATGTGTTTAACCTATTTGGAGGTGGAGTTAGTTGGATGAGTAAGAAACAATCTATAGTGACACTATCAACTACAGAGGCAGAATACATGGCAACCACTCATGCAAGTAAGTAAGCAGTTTGGTTGTAAAGATTGTGTTCAAGTATGGGGTTAGTACAAGGAGCTATAAGTATAGACTGTGACTACGAAAGTACAATTTACTTGGCAAAGAACCCTGCATATCATTCAAAGACAAAGCACATTGATGTTCAGTATCACAGATCAATTATTCATCTGCCATGAGTTGTTCATATGTTAAGGAAAATGGCACTTGTTAGCTACCATGTCCTTTGTTGAATTGTAAATATCAAAATAGATAGGATAGTAGGATAGTTTTAATCCCACTCTTCTCCTTTATGGAATCTACAATTAAATTAAAAATTTCAAATGTGAAAACCAAGTTTTATTTTTTTAAGAATAAGTATGTTAGATTCTCTTATCACCGAGAAATTATTTATTTTCCATAAATTATTCACTCATTAAGGAAAATGACACTTGTTAGTTGCCATATCTTTTTTTGAATTATTTTAAGATAGATAGGAGTGACTTCATTTCGTTTTAATATAAGTCTTCTATATTTGTTGTGGAATCTCAAATCAAATTAAATTAAACTTAAGTATATAAAATCATAATAAAACAATTGAGATAAATTCATCAAAGCATATTTTATTAGACAAATATATAGAATGATAGGGAAACATGAGAATCCATTTCATTCGATAGAATTTTGGTTTGAGATACCTTATACATGTTGCAGAATGCTATCATCTATTTATCTGTTAAAAAAGAATAAGTTGATAAAAAGTGTTGCAATGTAGCTTAATCCCTGTAGTATAAGTTGGAAAATGAAATCAAAGACTAATAACAAGATTTATTAGACACTTAATTTCCACAAAACTATTGTATTACTTAACCAAATGTAATTTTCTCAATTTATATTAATAGTTTCATAACATTAATACTTAATCCTAGAAAATAGATATTTTCACTAAAAACACCACGTTACCTTTTAAAATGATCTTAGCAATCAAATTTTATGATAGTTTGTTATGAAAACATTAGGGGAAAAGTAATTAATCAATTATAATATATCTTTTTAGTTGATGGATTGTGTCGTTAATGAGTATTGTAAATATTTAAATAAATAATTGTAGTTCGCTATGTATGTAAGAATATTTTAAATATAAAAAAAAAATATTACAAACAAGCTAATGTTAGACAATTTGAATAAATTGTTGAGTGTAGAAACTCTTTGTGACCTAGTATTTTAGCCATGTTGTAAAATATTACTTACTATAAGCTCAACCAGTTAAACTATATAGACCGTGATAAACAAAGTGCAATTTTCTTGGCAAAGAACGTTACATATCATTCAAATATAAAGCACATTGATGTTTAGTATTACTTTATGAGGGATATGATAGAAGAAAGAAAGGTGTTGCTGCTAAAGGTGGGCACTTTGAAGAATACTGCAGATGCATTGACAAAATCTTTGAGCTCTGGGAAGTTCTCTTGGTGTAGATAAAAAATGGGCATTGCAAGGCTGGATAAATGACTAAGCTCTCTTGTGGCCCCATGTGGAAAGAAAACACCAAGTGGGAGAATGGTTGGTTGTGTCATATTCTTTCCACGACTAGCCCATGTAGTTAACCAACGGATATGATAGAAGAAAAAAAGGTGTTGCTGCTAAAGGTGGACACTTTGAAGAATACTACAGATGCATTGACAAAATCTATGAGCTTTGAGAAGTTCTCTTGGTGTAGAGAAACAATGGGCATTACAGGGCTGGATAAATGACTAAGCTCTCTTGTGGCCCCCTATTGAAAGAAAAAAACAAGTGGGAGAATGGTTGGTTGTGTTATATTCTTTCCATGACTAGCCCATGTAGCTAACCAAGGGATTACAGGGGGGGCGAAGCCCCCCCTTTGTTGTGCCAATTGCATAGCGAGGGGAGTTATAGGGGGTTTGAGGGGTACAGGTAACCCCACTCCATGGGGTCTGGGGCATCACCTCGGAAAATTCTGGTTTTGGACCCTATGTTAGGTTGAGCAGACCTACCTATGGTTTTGTGCATGTTTTCGCACAGGGTTTTGGACGCGATGGTTTTTGGTCCATGGTTTTGGACGCGATGGTTTTCGGTCCATGGTATTGGATGCTTTGGCATGTATAAATATGTATTGTAACATTGAAAGGACAATAATGAAAAATCATGCTCGTAGTCCCAGTTTTGGGATCCAGGGGAATATCTCTGTGTATATGTGTTTTATGTGTTATGCTCTCGCATTCTTTATTTTCTATGTTTTAGAATTCATATGCAGGTAAATTTTGTACGGGATTAAAACCTACACGTACACATTCTACGCATGTACAACTCAAAGCATCCATGCACATGGGATGAGAGCCTCCCCTATGTTTAGCACATCTATAAGTCGGCTCTCCACAACTTGACTAGCCACAACCCTTTTCAAGTGGGCTTGGGATTCCAGGCACTATTTCCCATTGATGTGGCCATGCCATTTGCAGCTAATTAGGAAAATTCAGCTCATGTCCAGCCTGAAATCGATAAGGCAAACAACTTCATTGAGCACATCTAATATATATGCTAGCAAGTCCATAATATTCTGGAGAAATCAAATGCCAAGTACAAGTAGCGACATGATCAACATTGGGTGCCACACAAGTTTCATGTGGGCGACAAATTCTGGTTGCATTTGCAAAAGGAACCCCTTACCTAAGCCTATCGGAAACTCATACTACTCTGATATGGTCCTTACACCATTACGAAGGCTATGAGAGACAATGCATTTGAGCTCATCATTCCCCCATTCCTTGGCCTACACCCAATGTTCAATGTGGACCACCTTCAGCCATTCCTTCCACCATTACTAGATACATCCAACATTGCAGAATAGCTCACACTGACAGAGTTAAATCCAAATTACATGGAACAAGCTACAACTGATCCGATCATGGACATGTGGATCAAGCACACTTTCCAGTAGAAGATCCAAATGTATTGAGTTGTCAAAGTAGGCCAACTCCTTCATGAGGGCAAGTGGCTCACCAGGGACCAAGTTCAACAGAATTTTCCTCATCTCATGGAGGAACT
>APFE031639839.1:2086-12756 GCA_000404065.3 Pinus taeda | reverse complement strand
AAGGTTGCATTGCGTAATATGGGAAATGAAGTCTCAACTTCCTCTCCAGATTTGTGCATTCCTACCCAACACTGGCCTCCAGGACTATTTTGTGCATTTCTGGAGGACAATGGCTACTTGGCCCAAGAAATTGCGCAAATTTGTCCCTAGGCCAGCAGTCCTTCCCAGCTGGAATTGCGCATTGCAGAATCCCAGTAGGTAGCAGCTAGACTGGATTGTTCATTGCGTAGTTCTAGCAGTCAACTAGTCTGCTAGTAGCGCAGACTATTCCTTGTGCAGTCTTGGTAGTTGGTATCCCATCCTCTTGGCCGAAATTGCAGAACCTTTATGACCATTCACCTAAGTATGTTGCAAGTCAGTTCTCATGTTCATTTTGGTTTTCGACTGACAAATTGCTTGCTATGAGTGTTTCCATGTCTCCAGGTATCATAGGTGTTCATATGCCTCTCAGTAGTACAGGTACAATGGCTTCCAAGAGAGTAGAGATGAAGACACTGTTCAGAGCATGCATGGGGATGTAGCCGATCAAGTGCTTATGAGCTTGCCTACTCACGAAGACATCAAGTTGTTCATGGACAAGGACATCAAGCAGTAGCATCACAACGAGAAACACCATGAACATCAGTTGAAGGCAACATACTGAATTCAACAAACACAATGAATGTAGTGAATGCAAGAGGAAGGTTGTTGATAACATAGAGGCAGAACAAGGTTGCAAGATCAAGCAGGTCCATTGGTGATGAAAGAAACTTTGGAGACTTCGGCTATGCAGTGATGGAACGACATGAGGATTTCATGAAGGTAGAATATTTAACAAAGAATAAGTTGGATGTGTTGAAGCAACAATTGAGGAAGAACATGAAGCTGCACAGGTAGACGAATGAGTTACAATAGGATTAGGAAGAGTAGTGGGTGCAACATGCACTGACAGATGAAACTGCACTGGACAAGTTAAAGATCCATCCTAGTATCTAACATGGATTAGACATGGTGAACCATATGGTTGATCTAATGCAAGGGATTCAGTAGCATGCATGTCATTGTGCGCACGCATGAAATCCAACCCATTCAACACACTCACCAATGCAAAGATAAGAAGCAAGTCTAATTGGGGCTGAACATGTACTTCGACAAGTTGATGCCCATGACCACCAACACACACTTGAATATCATCACGGACATTATGCATTAGTGTGTTGCCGGTACTACCATACCCAAGAAGACCATGTGCATGTTAGCAGACGAGTTGGATGGAGGGGGCCAAACCAATGCACCAGTTGCAATGGAGGTAAGAGTTCGCTTCAACAAGATCTCATGATGAGGTGCATGCACACCATCATGGACGACCAAGCTTGGCATCATCTCACCACCTTCACCATCACACGCATGTCAAAGAGTTGGTCTCATCACAACAGACCAAGTGTCAATGATTTCTTGCAAGGCTTGCTCAAGCCATATTGTCTCAGATGAGTACATGTGCATTGTAATGTTGAGCCATGTCAAGTGTAAGTTAAGTGTCAACAGTTAGATGTAACAGCCATAGAGTAGATGAAGAGTCATGAGGGTAGTTGAACTGTCACAAAGGGGAATTTTAAGGGTCATCCCACCCTTTGCTATAAATAGTCCCTCATAACTCATTGTATAGGCTTTTGGTCAACCAAGCTTCTACTAAGACTATCTTTAAGAAGGCTTGGATAGTATTGTAATGCGCCTTGGCTTCTCCACTGCACGAAGCTAGTACAACTCTTTGGAGGAGGAGGTAGATGTGGCTGTAATGTTCCACTATTGGGGATAACAGGTTTAGATGGATGTATTGTATGATTATGACTTACACTTCTTTATATAATAAGAGCCAGGGAATTTTCATGCATATGTTGTTACTATAGTTGGATTGCTCCGGTTTCCTTAATGATATATGTTGTTTAAATTATGTACTTGTGTATGAACTGATTCACATGCAATTATATGAATCTTGTTGTTAATGTGTTGATATGTTGTTAATTCTATCACCGTCCATGTCGACTACTCTACCGGACATCAATGAAACCTTTAACATGAAACTTGTTGTAACAACCATCACAGTGATCTTAGAATGATCCGTGAGTGTTGTACATGTTATCTTACATTGTATGATGTGACTGCCGCATCCCAGTGGACCGCTCCATCGAAAGTTGTGCATGTCATTTTGTGTTGTGTTTTCCTAGCTGAGTTGGGACTGATCCCTTTCAACTTGGAACTCACCTTCACCTCCTTCCCCTTTCAAAGTGTTATAACCTCTCATACACCTTCCTTGACCCATTGCATTAGTCACACCCTCGCTAATAACAGAGTTATCTTACTTGTCTCTGCGTGACATCACAGTTAAGGCATTACCTTACGATCCACTGCTGGGACTCCTACACCAAATGGTTTGAGGTCTAATTGGGACTCCTTACTGGGGAGATCCCCTTGACATGTTGGCGGGTCCAACACTATCGACAGATTCATATATACATGCATTAACTATCTCATGTTGCATTTGCATAAAAAAAGGTCTTTTGATTTCTAAATTTAGAAATGTAAATGCTATGTTATGTTATCTAATCTTGCAGAGGGGAAGGCACGGGAGAGCTGGTCTGAGGTGGCACTTATAGGCATGGAATCCAGGATGAGGGACTAACCTATACTGAGACTAGCATTTCTTATCAAAATTGGGTCAAATAGGCTACTATAGGATGTCCTAGTTTTCTATAGGATGTCCTAGTTTTCTATAGGATGTCCTACTTTTCTACAGGAAATTAGCTTAAAGCTTTAGGAGGGAAAGAATAGTGGAATAAGGTGCTAGAGAGATATACGAAAATGAGAGGTGTAAGGAAGGTGAAAATTACCCAAGGCTAATCCTAACACTCCAGAGAGGTTGTATTTTCCCAATGTGGTTGTTCACAATGGTTGCAAAATAGAGATTCGAACTATTGGATAGTATGCCTTGCCAGAAGGTGGAGAAGAATTAGGTGAATAAGGTTGGATGAGTTCCTCCCTATAGATCAACAATCCCTACAAAAAAATATGTTTTCCTCTTCATCTATGCATCAATATATACAAACATGGAGAAGATGAGTTGAATTTTGAGAAATATAATATATTTATTGCTAATGGTTAGATATATGGGATGTAATGCCTTCTAACCTATGCAAGACTTAAGAAACAAGATAACAATTGCAAGTGCTTCCAAGAAACAATAAACAATGATATATTTAAGCATGGAACCTAATCTATGTAATGACCAAAAGACAAACTCCATTTTTGGGGTTGTTAGAGTGGGGCCCTCTAATCATGATCCCACAAGGGAGATGGGGAAGAGGCCACTATCACAATATTTTCTGAAGTTCTTTCCTTCACTACTGCAATAATGCTCTACTTCTTAAAACTAATGGAAACAAGATTAAGTAATCATTCAAATACTTGTTAAGCTAAACAAAACATAAATAATCTCAACAACTAACTATCATCTTAATCTAAGAATTCATATACAAAAAGTGGAACTTCTGCTGCTAGGTTTGGGCCATAACCGAAGAGCATCATCCCTCTGAGTCAAATCAGTGTTGGATCAAGGTCAAATTTCTCATTATCATCAAAATGTCAAATACAACATAAGAAATAACAGTCACAATGTTTCAGCTCAAATTGCGTCTAGGCTACATAAAAAAATTGAATCCTAATGAGTCACTTGGCTCTCTTGTTTATACAAACTGAAGCTACCAACAACTTCCTAAAATATAGGAATACTTGCCTCCCTAACTTGAGAATAACTTCTCTTTGATTGTCATTAGATTGACTATCAATGAACTCGACTTCCTTGGCTACTAGTAACTCAGAGCTGATTAGATATGGTGGAGGAATCTTCAAATGATTTTAGGAGTAAAGTAGGGAGACCAATCTCCTAAAATCTATCTTTCTTCTCCACCTCAAGTTCCTGCACTTAAATTAGCCCAAAAATACTCCAATGCCTGCATTTAATACATATTAGGCCACATGTTATAGCAACTCACCTTTACCCTTCTCACTAAGCAAAATGTAACAAAATATGTAAATAAATGTGAGAAAAGTCAATTTCAATAAGTTGGAGAGTGGAATTGTGATCCATATAGTTTACCTATTGATGAGCCTCATCATACACATGTGAGTCTGATTCTAGTGAGTTGCGTACATGTGGGTTTGTTTCCTGAAAAACATATACACATGCGGATATGCCTTGAAGAAAGTGCATACAGAAAGTAGGGTTGTGATGAAAAGGATGTTTGATCAATTTAATCAGTTTTGATGTATTTCTTTTGTCTTTCAATGAAGTCTTATTGATGATCTGGACTTAAACAGTGATTTTTTGGTTATGGATTGATTGATTGAAGAATGTTGAAGTTACCTGCTAATTGTGATTGAATATCAGAGAAAGTTTTGTGATTGTGTCATAATGATGCAGTAAATTTGTGTATGATTCAATGTTTTTTTTTTTTTTTTTTTTTATTTTATAGAGCGAGAGTGGTTTAGTTTTTAGGTTTCAGTGGTTTAATATTTGTACGCGGGTATGCTTTATTAAAGGGATGTACACACGTGGTTTTTCTACTGCAAAGTAGCGTAGATATTTTGACAGATGGTTGATCAGAGTTTGCAGCAACAGAATCTGGTTTCTGTGATGTGAAACATGTTTTTAGTATTCAGGTTACAATGATCTGACTGTTCTAGTTGATTGGTTGATATTTTGGTTAATTATGTGATTGAGTTTCAATAATTTGTTGGTTCGGTTATTTTAGATTTTGGTTGGCTCAAATGATGATTGAGTGTAGTAATAAGTTTTAGTTTTGATGATTGGTATTGAGCTTAAATGTTGGTACTAGGTCTAGTCAAAAAATTTGTTGAAAATGGCCTACACGTTTTGATGTTTTTAAGTAGGTGGATCCAGTATAAAAATTTATGAAACGTGGTCCTCGAAACTGTTGAGGGTTGGAGCCTTCAATGAGGGATTTGAAGCTTCCTTCCGGTAATAGCTAGTAAATGGCATCAGGGGGTTAGATCTCCCTTCCAGTAGGAGTTGGAGAATGAGCGAAGGTTGTAGTCTTCTATAGGTGGGTGCCTCTGTATTGGTATGAGTTTACGCTAGTACAAGATTCAGGGGGTTGGATTCCCTTAGAGTAGGAACTAGAGAATGAGCAAAGGTTCTAACCTTCTGCAGGTGGATGCCTACATACTGGTATGAGTTTGCGCATGTACAAGATTGTAAAATATTTTCTTTAGATTAAAAAGAAGATAGAGACGAAAACAACAGGTGGTTTTTTCCTGCATTATGTTTCCACCTTAAATCTTGGTGTTCATGTGTGTTGCTTATGTGTGATGGTTTATTTTTTTCTTACTGCACATGGTTACGATCTATTTAATGTTTAATAAATTACTGATGCATTTCCTCAACATAAACAAAAGTTTAATTAATTGAAAATTAAGTTTACTAGATATACTCGAGTTCTCTTAAGAACAATTGCATACACACACGATTTCCCTTCAGTAAAGTCACGTATAGAAATCAGGATATAAAATTGAAAAGTTTAATGATTTGAAAATACTGATTCATTGCCCCCCCCCAAGTATTTTTCCCAACATCCTGGTGGGATTCAGATTTTCCCAAGGCCTCTTAACTTTGTTGCTAAACTTCTATCATCTGGTAGATCCTTTTCTGCATCGAGCTTATGTTTGGTGCCTCCTCTTGTAACAAATTCATTACTAGCATAATGAGGTTCATAGGAAACACCACATCCATCTTATACACTAGATGATATGGGGAAGTGTCAATGGCTCTCTTAGTACTAATTTTCTTTTCCCGCAAAGCATATTTGATATTTTGATCCCAATTACTCTTGTTCTATCTAGGATTCACTTAATAATTCTTATCAAATCCTTTTTTGACGAATTTGCGAGTCCATTTCCTTGAGGATAATATGCTATGGAATGCACCAATTTTATATTGTAGTCTTGATAAAATTGCATCACCTTGAAAGACTTAAAGGCCTAAGAATTAATTGTGACTATCTTTCTGGGGCATCCAAATCTAGAGAGAATATTGCTTTCTAGGAAAGATATGATAACCTTCTCAATTCCCTTATGAGTTGGAATAACTTCCACCCATTTGGTAAAATTTTTGGTGGTCGTGAGAATATATTTGTGCTGCCCACTTGAATTTGGATGTATCTCTCCAATGAAGTCCAATCCCCATTGCTATAAAGGAGCTTGAACCCATATTGGCTTAAGTGGTAGAGGTCAAAGCTTTTGCTTCTCTGCAAACATCTGACACTTTGGACAAGATAAAACAACAAAAATTGTATCTTTGAAAAAAGGAGGCCAATAATATCATGCTCTCAAAATCTTATAGGTTGTGACCTTCTAGGCATGATGCTCCCTGTATACACCTCAATGGAATTTTGAGATGATTGCTAATACTTAATATTCAGTAACAAAACTAAGAAAGATGCTAGCAGGATCTTTCTAATACAAGCCTTTATCCAAAATGCAGTACTTGATTTCCTTTAATTTCAAATATTTACATTTTCAGGAAGTTTAGACAGACATTCCAAATTTTGTAGAAATAACATGATATTTTGATACCATGGAGTATTTTGGAAGTTTGAGAGGTCCTTTAGGAAGGGTTCATGTGGATTACTTCCATCTAGTGGGAAGGGTTCTTGTGGATTCTCTCTTCGTCTGAAGGAGGAGGATATTTTGGATTCTCCTCTCTGTAGATATTGAAAATATATTCATTGCTACACATTCCAAATGCAACATCATTTAACTCGGTGAGAGATGTGGCCAACCCTTAGCCTTTGACCAACTTGGTAGGCTTGATACCCAAATCATATTCTTATAACTTTTCTATCCATTTTCCTCGTTAGTCATTGTTGTCAGATTGAGTAAGTATTTATTTTACCACTACTGATGGCACATATGTTGTTACCTTGCAATGTAGCACATATTCCTAAAAATCACTACAAGAAAAAAGGTCATTGGTGAGGGTCATGCCCATGATGGACCTTTAAGGTCCGTCACCAATGTTGCATATGGTGACGGTCCTTAAAAAATCCTTGTTGTAAATGTATATAGTGATGGTCCTTTAAGGTTTGTCACCAAATCCATTTTCAATGACAATTTTGGTGAGGGTCGTTAAAGGCTCGTCATTAATTGTCTCTTTGGTGGCACTCTTGGTGAGGGTCGTTAAAGGTCTATCACTAATTCTCTCTTTGGTGACACTTCTAATGGCGATCTTTTTTTGACCCTCACCAATGCCATTTTTGGTTACTATTGGTGATGGTTAAAAATTGTTCATCATCATTGATCATTCCAATGAGTTTTTGATGATGTTATGTACCTATTACTATATTTTTGTCAAAAGATAATGATTTAAGACCATTGTTCTGGAGTCATTTTCATTATGATTCCAAGGCCATAGTGGTTAGAGTCAGTCAATTTGTTAAGTAGTAATTAGTGTGTATCATTTCCGTCAAGTCATAAGAATATAGTTTTCCTATTAGTCAACACAGGATTCATCTCTATTAGGTTTATTATCTAGAAAATTCCCTTTATATAAAGTTCCACCAGTGTGTGTAGGAACTATATTATTTAGTACATAATCCAGAAGTGTTAATTTTTGTTAATGAGAGATACCTAGCACTCCTCAACACTCATGTCACACCTTAACATGCTTTGGAACACACTAACATTCCTTGGCACCTCACATGTCTTGGAAGATATTTGTACCTGGAACATCTTTGTACCTAGAACATATTTCTATGATTAGGACACCTAAGCACATGTTGGCATGCCCTATCATAGCATAACACTCCCCTAACATGTGTTGGCATTCCCTATATTCCCTAGCATGCCCTGAAACATCTTGGCATAATATTTCATTGACATACATTAACACTTGGAACACATTGGCACTTGGAATGTATTGGAACGTATTATTAGCATTCATAACATTCCCCTTTTGAAAAATATAAATTCCCAACTTATTAACCCTCTTATGTGTTTATTTCCTTGCATTTTAGCTTGGTTATTCCTTTTGTTTCCTTGAAACTCCTTGACGTATATTGGCATACTTTGGCACCCTACACATCCTAGCATGTCTTAGCACCTGGCATGTCTTGGCATGCCTTGGCTCTATTTGGCACATATTAGCACACCTGGAAACTACCTAGCACACTCTGGCACTTCTTGACATGCCCTGATATTCCATGGCGTGAATTACTCATTCTTAACATACCTTGTCACTCCCTCCTTGGCATGACAGCTAACACTCATTGACAGTCCCTAACAAAGCCTCATATTCATTCACTTCCATGTTCTCCCTTGTGTTGTCCTAGTTCTCCCTTACATTGTCCTAGTACTCCCTTGTGTTGTCCTAGTTCTCCCTTACATTGTCCTAGTACTCCCTTGTGTTGTCCTATTACTCCCTAACACTCCTCAGCATGCATTGGAACTCTCTAGCACACCTTAGAACTCTCAACATGCTCTGCCACTTCATAGCATGTATCACACTCCATGAAACACATTGGCACTTGGCATGTGTTAGCACTTGGCAAGTCTTAGCATGTTTGGCATGTGTTGAGATGAGTTGGTATGCTTTGGTATGGTTTAATATTAAAATTATTTGAGATCAATTATTGGAAAGTATATGAGAAGCAATGGAGGAATATTTGTCACTTAGAATGCACTGACACTTGGCACCTATTGGAACCTAGAGTCATGGTGCCTAGCATGCCCCTCATGGAAAAGGTAAATTGATGACTTATTAACCATATTATGTGTTCATTTCCTTGTAGTTTAACTTTTTCCTCCATTTTGTTGCCTTAACATTCCTTGGCATGGATTTTCATTCCCTTTCACATATTTTCATGCCTTAACCCTTGGCACATTTTAGCTTGTTTGACATGGCTTCATATTATTTGACACAAGTTAGCATGCCCTAGCCTTCCCTAACACACCTTGGTAGTCATTCCCTCACAACTAGCATTACATTTTTCCACGATTGGGAACCTTACATTCCTTAGAACACCTTGGAACTCCCTAGTTATCATGCCCTCATAGATAGCCTTAATTTTTTTTGTTGGAATTATGTTTTTGGTATGGTTATATGTTACAGATGTTGTACTTGATGGCAACACCCATGGCATGGCTCTCCATATGATGAGAATTAATAAGTACGCAGGAGAACAGTTCAGAAGATGCGTACCCGCAGGTACGCCGTGCAGGGACCGCATCCAAACACCCAGGTTACCCATTCATGAGGTGCGTACCCCCAGTGCACACACTTCAAGGCAGTAAAGCGCGCACACGTGGGGTTTATTATGTTTAACCCTTGGTATTTAGCCGACGGTATTGTGTTATTATGGTTTTGGCCCGTGGTATTGATCCATGATTTGAGGAAGAGCTTGCCTATATAAAGCAAAGGAGATCATTTGGCTTTGGTATGCTTTTGGGTTGAATATCTTAAGATCTGAAATATTGGGTTATTGTTTCAAAAGCTTGATCTATATGAAAGTGAAGTGGAAAGCGAATCTGTGAAGGGTGATCTCTCGAACGCTTGATCAGATCTGGGCATCCGTCAAACTGTAGCACACTGGTGATCTGCCAATTCGGCCCTAATCTGAAGTACGCAGGTGTTTAACGGTGCCTCTGCGTGGATACGCAGAGAAGAAACAGGCGAACTGCGTGGGTACGCAGAACAGAAGAAGGGTGACTGCGTAGGTACGCATCGCAGAAACAAGCGAACTGCGTGGGTACGCAGAGCAGCAGTGGTTCAGGTGCGTACGCACAGTAAAGTACGCGGCGTGATAGTCTTTCTGGGTGCGTGACTATGTAGCAGTATGCGGCGCAATAGTGCATCTGGGTGCGTACTGTATGCAACACGGTAGAAGAAGCAGTGTGTGGGCACGCGGCACAGTAGAAGGAACTCTGCGGGTATACGTAGGGAAGCAGAAAGTGAAGTGCGTAGCGACACAGGCCAGAGAAAAGAAAATTGCGTATCTGTCTTAAGATCTTTTGTTGACTGATTTTTTTTGATAAGGTGTTCTGGGTTTAGTTTACTGTTATTGTGGATCTGGTTATCTGGGTGACTTACTGGTACTTGATGATCATTTGATGTTTATGGGTCCAGTTTGAAAATTTATGAAAAGTGGTCCTTGAAAGAAAAGAAGTAGGGGGTTGTAGCTCCCTTCCAGGAGAGACTGGAAAACGAGAGGGAGTTGTAGCTCTCTGCAGGTTGCAGCCTGCGTACTGGTAAAGGACTGCACCAGTACAAGACCATTGTAAAAGGAGTTTCTAATTTGAAAGAAGATAGAGACATATTGCAGCAGGTGGTTTTCACCCACATTGGGTTTCCACCTTATATCTGGTGTTCTTTGATGTGACTGTCTGGTTTTTCTTGTTCATGCTCATTATTTATGGTATTGATATGCAAAAATAATTCAAGTGTAAATAAGGAAGATTTGTTAAAAGAACTAGATAATACTGATTCACCCCCCCTCTCAGTATTATTTCAACAATTGGTATCAGAGCAGGTCCTTTTGAAGAAGCTTGATCGCTTGAAGGAAGATCTTTCATCATGAGCAACTACGAGAGGGAAGCATCTATCAGGCCACCGATTTTTGATG
>APFE031639835.1:0-13593 GCA_000404065.3 Pinus taeda | reverse complement strand
TAGGCTAGGCTAGGCGAACCTATAGTAGGTTAGAGAAGAGTAGGTTAGGCTAGAGTAGGTTAGAGTAAAGTTAGGGTAGGCTAGGCTAGGCTAAAGTTTGCTAGGCTAGGGTAGAGTAGGTTATGTTAGGTTAGGCTTCAATATGCTAGGGTAGGTTGTGCTAGAGTAGGATAAGCTAGGCTATGCTAGAGTAAATTTAGCTAAGCTAGGCTAGACCACGTTAGGGTAGGTTATGCTAGAGTAGGATAGGGTAGGTTATGCTAGAGTAGGATAAGCTAGGCTACCTTAGAGTAGGCTTGGCTAGGCTAGGCTAGACTTGTTAGGTAGGCTATGTTAGGTGAGGCCAAGCAAAACTAGGTTAGGCTAGGGTAGGCTAGAGTAGGCTAAGCTAGGGTAAGCTAGGGTAGGCTAGGGTACGCTAGAGTAGGCTAAGCTAGGGTAGGTTAGGCTAGGCTGGATTATGTTAGGTAGGCTAGGGTAGGTGAGGCCAAGCTAGACTAGGTTAGGCTAAGGTAGGCTAGTGTTGGCTAACGTATGGTTGGGTAGGCTAGGCTAGGCTAGGCTAGAGTAGGCTAAGGAAGGTTATGTTAGGGTAGCCTAGGGTAGGTCAGGTTAGGTCTAAGTAGACTAGGTTAGGGTAGGGTAGGGTAGCATATAGTAGGGTAAACGAGAGTAGGCTAGTATAAGATAGGTTAGGTTAGGCTAGGTTGGTAGGTTAGAGTAGGCTAGGCTAGGCTAGGTTACGGTAGTCTAGGGTGGCCTAGAGTAGGGTAGTCTATGGTAGCCTAGAGTAGGCTATGCTAGAGTAGGATTGGCTAGGCTAGGCTAGAGTATGTTAAGTAGGCTATGCTAGGTGATGTCAAGCTAAACTAGGTTAGGCTAGGCTAGAATAGATTAGGCTAATCTAGGGTAGGCTAGGATAGGCTAGGGTTGGCTAACCTATGGTTTGGTAGGGTAGGCTAAGCTAGGCTAGAGTAGGCCAAGGAATGTTATGTTCTGGTAGCCTAGAGTAGGTTATGTTAGTTTTAAGTAGACTAGGTTAGGGTAGGGTAGGGTAGGGTAGCCTATAGTAGGGCATACTTGAGTAGGCTAGTATAAGCTAGGTTAGGCTAGGCTAGGTTGGTAGGTTAGAGTAGGCTAGGCTAGGCTAGAATAGATTAGGCTATGCTAGGGTAGGCTAGGATAGGCTAGAGTTG
Organism: Pinus taeda; assembly: GCA_000404065.3. Lineage (NCBI taxonomy): Eukaryota > Viridiplantae > Streptophyta > Pinopsida > Pinales > Pinaceae > Pinus > Pinus taeda. The sequence goes on along the minus strand of APFE031639835.1, from coordinate 12,397 downwards.
GCTAACCTATAGTTTGGTAGGCTAGGCTAGGCTAGGCTAGAGTAGTCTAAGGAATGTTATGTTGTGGTAGCCTAGAGTAGACTATGTTAGGTTTAAGTAGACTATGTTAGGGTAGGGTAGCCTATAGTAGGGTATACTTGAGTAGGCTAGTATAAGCTAGGTTATGCTAGGCGAGGTTGGTAGGTTAGAGTAGGCTAGGCTAGGCTAGGTTAGGGTAGGCTAGCATAGCCTAGAGTATGGTAGATTAGAGTAGGCTAGGCTAAGCTAGGTTGGTAAGCTAGAATAGGCAAGGCTAGGCTTAAGTAGACTAGGTTAGCGTAGGCTAGAGTAACCTAGAGTAGGCTAGTATAAGTGAGGCTGGGCTAGGCTAAACTAAAGTAGGTCAGACTAGGCTAGGCTAAAGTTCGTTAGGCTAGGGGAGAGTAGGTTACGTTAGGCTAGGCTACAATATGCTAGGGTAGGTTATGCTAAAGTAGGATAAGCTAGGCTATGCTAGAGTAGGTTTGGCAAGGCTAGGCTAGACTACATTAGGGTAGGTTATGCTAGAGTAGGATAAGCTAGGCTATGCTAGAGTAGGCTTGGTTACGCTAGGCTAGACTATGTTAGGTAGGCTATGCTAGGTGAGGTGAGGCTAAACTAGGCTAGGCTAGGTTAGGGTAGGCAAAGCTAGGGTAGGCTAGGCTAGGCTAAGCTAGGGTAGTGTATAAGAGGCTACTAATATTAATTTTTTTTAACATACTTGTTGCTACCACTTAAATCAAATGATACCAATTGAATAAAGATAGAGAAAGACTTAGGAAACATCAAAATTTTCCATCTCATAGTACATTGTAATACACTTTTCTTCCCTTAAAATGTTTGCCTCTCCTTCCGATACAAGCATTTTTCTTTGGTATCGATTAAATTAGTTGTACTATTGTACCAACCCATAATTAAAGCTACTCCAAAATTGATATATAATATTGCACCAATGGTTGATCCAAATACCAATATCTCTCCCTTTTTGTACCAATTAACCGAGCTTCATTTCTATTGTTGTACAACGGAGCCATTGCACACTAATGGTTGTTACAAAATCCAAATTCTTCTCATACCTTAACATGACATGCTACTTATGCTTATTATTATTTAACATTATTATGTTAGCCACTTATAAAATTGAAATAATACAAAACATATAAGATTTGAAATTTTTTCTTTTTTTTTTGGTTGAACAATCAACTCCCCCTGAACACATGCTACTACTAATCTTGTAGACCCCCCTGATCTTATTCACTATTCTTCTCTATGACCTCCTAATATACACTGATTGTTGACAAAAAATGACATATTCCTTCTTTCCTTTTTCTTATTATGGATCCATATCTACTATTCACACCATCTTTACTTCAATTCACTTGTTCATCTTGCTTTCTAGCTAAATGAAATTTACATACTACCCTCAATATATCTCCAGTGGACCTTTCAACTAACCATTATTCTCTTGTAGCTCACCATCAATGATTTGTATGTCCTTTATGTTACTTGAGGTGTTTTTGTCCCTCACTTTTCTCTAATTGATGTGGTAAGAGAGATAACATTCTCATACTACAATCTTTCAGTTTACATTTATTAAGGACGTATGCAATGTTTGAGGTCCTAGTTGTTGTTGCTACAATTTACCGAATTCTTCCTCATTTTACATCCTTTATATGAGAATGTGATGTCATTTATGTTATCAACCATTTTACTTAAACATAAATCATTTTTGTTTAAACCTTCGACAAACAAGACTTCTTTAGCCTTACTTTTCTCATTGTCAAGGCCAACTAGCCTTTTTCCCATTATTTTGGTTGATGTATTTTCTCTGAGAATGGCACTGGTAATTTTGACTTCCTTGAGTAAGATAACTTTTTATTTGTCTCATGTTATGTGACTCGAGCAATGATTATCTATATATGATTGGTCCTCTTTATCTTCACTACAAAGAGGTAAAATGCATTTTTTGCTTTATTTATTCTTTCTTTTTCCATGTTGATCCAAGTGGATAGTGGTCACCACCCACCTATTCCACTTGGACCCCCACTATTGTACCATTATTTCTTTTAGTTGTCATAATTGTAGCACAGTTTACTATTTTTGGTAGTTTTTCAAGTGTTGAACTTCCATAGCCATTTTGAGGCCATACACGACGTTTTTTTGGAAAATGAGAAAACATCATTCTATGATTGACGTTTGTAGTCAAACATTATAGTCCTTGGATAGATATTTCTAGTGAGGTTCATTTGTGTCAAACGGAGATATTATACCAAAGTTACAACCCCGAGAAGTTGATGTACTAGTTTACCCTAAGAGGGCCCATAGTTTTGGCGCTTCATCTCCTAGGGTTATGTTTTTGGATGTTTAGGGTTTTCCATTGTTTCTCAATAATAAATAGGTGTTCGAGACTCATTGTAACAAATTTCAGAGGCATGTAGCTGCCACATATCTTCTCAGAGATAAGCTAGCATGACCCGAGCTAGTTTATTTCCATTTTGTATGTAAGAATATTTAAGTTCTTTGAATGTAATGAAATGAAGTTTTATTTCTATTGCATCTATGTGTTTATGTTTATATCTGTATTTTGTTTTGTTCTTGTATAAGTCTAAATTAGTGGTGTCAGAGGAGTATGCTCTTTCTCTGTCTTTCTTTGCATGTCTAGAATGAGGATGGGGTATAAGGAATTAGGGCTCGAACTAGTTGAAGATTTTCAATACCAGCCCCACAAACCCCGATGGCCTCCCATGGAGAAAGAAAAGAAAGACGAGGGAACAAGATATCCCTTCAAAATATTTCTTGAAGAATCCCTGGAGTGATAGAGGAATACAATGATGGACAATTTTCCCAGATCCTTCGACAGATGCCCATATGTCACGCATCTTCATCCAAAAGCCACTCTGGTGGCATCACTCCCTTCAAGTTACAATTGTAATTTGACATTCCCATATTTGAAGGCCAGATAGATGCATACATCGTAGATAGATGGTTAAATCTGTTGGAAGGGTATTTTTCAATTCACAAATTTTCCAATAGGGAAAATATTAATTTTGCACTCCTCAAGGTCACCCCCCACATCAAGAACTGGTGGAAAACCTACTGTGAGTAGAAGGATGAGAGGGAACCTTGACTGTTTTCAACCACACCCACTTGGAACTCTTTCTGAGATAACATCAAGGAGCAGTATTAACCTATTAGGAGATATAAAGATAAGTACATAAAGTGGACCACACTACAAAAGGGAAGGGACCAAGACGTGCTGAAGTTCACAAATATTTATCACACACTTCGCACGAAGTTGGTTATCAAGGATTCTGAGTGGCATCTGGTAGTCAAGTACCGGGGTTGTATGCAAAAGCACAACTATGAGATGGAGTTCCTAGACATTTCGTCACTTGGCACTGCCCACTGATATGATGTCAAGATCAAGCAAAAGTTTAAATAGGAGAAGCGAGACTTTGGATCTGTGAATTCGAATTAAGGGAAAGGTGCCCCCAAACCATAGAACAAAGGACAAAGCTAAGGTGGAGTGACCCAAGATAACCCATCGAACCTGCAATCAAATAACAACACCACGAAGAGAAAGAAGGACATAGGAAAGTGGTGTGAGTTCCACAAGAGCCCCACTCACAACACAAGTGAGCGTCGAAGCAAGTAGTCACTAGCCAAGCAGTCTAAGTTCGAAACCAGCAAGGGAAATGAAAAAGGGAAGTAGATTATTGATGTAGATCCTAGTGCCACTATTGCCACCACCAAGATCTACAAGATTGAACTCGAAGATCCAAAGGAGGGGCAACATCTCTTCCACTCACATATGTGGGTGAACGATTCATCATTGCAATTCATTATTGAAAACAGAAGCCAAAATAACCTCATTTCAGAAGAGGTCATGAAATATTTGGGCTTACCAATCACACCACACCTGCATTTGTACACCATCAGGTGGCTTCACCAAGGATGAGATCTCCACAATAGCCAGAAGTGTCACCTTCCCTATAACATCAAGCCCTTCTTGGATGAGGTATTGTGTGATGTTTCTCCTCTCTAACATTCTGATGTTCTTAGGTCAACCATACCATGGAAGTGTCATGTGTGTATGTTTCAAGGCCTTGCACTGCTATTATTTCTCTCGTTAATAAGTTATATAGGATACCATAGGTAGCCCCACTTACCATCATCTCTTTTATCTCTGCTAAGCAATGTAGTAAGATCATCTCCCATATCGGGAAATTTCTTTTCTTTCTCATTCACTCTCAAAGTAAGGGGAAGATCATGGCCACATCCATGACCCTCAGGAAGGGTTCGCCCACGTAGTAGAAGCAAGTGGATAAGGTTGTGGATAAATACATGGACATCTTCTCCTCACCCATAGGGGTACCCTTGCACTATCAGGTCAAGCATTTGATCGATACAACTCCTGGAGCACCTCTATCCAACATGCCGATATATCATTATAACATTTTAGAAAATAAAGAGATCAAGCAGAAAATCTAGGAGTTTCTACAAAAAGGGCACATCCAAATAAGTTCCTAGCCTTGTGGAAGCTCAATTGTACTTGTACAGAAGAAGAATGGGACCTAGAGGCTCTGCATTGATTATCAGGCACTAAACAAGATCAATGTGAGGAACACGTATCCAATTCCATGAATTGATGACCTTCTACACCAACTCAAGGGGGGGCAAGTATTTCAGCAAGATCGATCTGAATTTTATCTATCACCATGTTCCAATAAATCCCACAGATGTATGGAAGAACAAATTCAAATCCTAGGAAGGCCTTTTTGAATGGTTGGTTATGCCCTTCGGGTTGACAAATTCCCCTGATACTTTTGTGAGGCTAATGGATGACATCTTTCAAACCTTCACGAACTCATTAGTGGTTGTTTATCTAGATGACATCCTCATATTCAACAAGAGTTAGGAAGAACACTTGCAACACATTAGGTGGGTCCTTCAAACCCTGTGGCAGCACAAACTATGTGGCAAATTTGATAAATGCATCTTTGGCATGAGCTAGGTGCAATATATGGGTTACATCATAGATGAGCAAGGCACACATGTGGAACCGTCTAAGATTAAAGTCATTCGGAATTGGCCAGCCCCAACCACTCTAACAGGGTTTCACAACTTTTTGGGCCTTGCAAATTTATATTGGAGGTTTGTGTTGGGATTCCCCCATATCGCTTGGCCTTTGAGTCAGAGTCGCAATAGAAGGTGTTTTTTTATTTGAAGCACAACCTCTCCTATACATCGGTATTCACATTTCCATACCTACAAAAACTATTTGAAATTGAGACAGATGCCTTTGACTATGCTATTGGTGCAGTCCCGACCCATCACGGGAATCAAGTGACCTATCATAGTGAGACACTTTTTGATACAATTTGAAAGTAGCCCACATATGATAAATAGAAGTGTTCCATCATGCAGGCTTGTGGGAAATGGAACCATTACATTCTTGAGAATGATATGATCATCCACATCGATAATAGACCTCTTTAGTTTATAGAGACACAAGGGAAGTTGTAGAACAATTTCCATCATAAGTGGTCTACATATCTGCAACAATTCTTCTTTGACAATAGATATAAAAATGGAAACACCAATCATGTTGCATACTACCTCAGACATCTCCCAATTGCGTCATTGACTATTGTACTTAACTCTTGTGGCCACGAGACCTTTGGATGGACACAACTTTCCAAAAATGATCCAGAGTTCACCTCCACACACCATATGCTAGTTGATGGCAAGCAAGTTCCTAAATTCCACCTCTGAGACAGATTATTATGATACCTAGGCTACCTTTTTGTTCTATAAAGTGAGCATGCCAAGCTGATTTGGGAGGCACACTACAGTTAGGTCATATGACACTTTGGTGTGGAGAAAATTGTGGTCGTACTACACAAGTAATTTAATATGCCAAAACTCTGACATGATTTTGGGAAATATATCAAATCCTGCACTACCTATGCCATTACCAAGACAAGCATAAAGAAGCAAGGTTGTACACTCCTCTACCTAATCCCATCCATCTTTTGGAATCCATCTCTATGGACTATCTATCTAGACTCCCTTCTACCAAACATGGTAATGATTGTGTATTTGTGGTCGTGGACAAATTTCCTAAGATGGTTATATTGGCAATATGTAAGAAGAGTATCACAGTAGAGTACACTACCAAACTCTTCTTTAAATGAGTGTGGGTACATTTTGGGATCCCGCAGACCATTATATCATATCAGGATAGAATGACCCTGAGCACATTCTAGTCAAGTTGACACTATTGGACACCAAGCTCACCAAGTCAACTGCATTCCATCCCCAGATTGATGGCTAGACAAAGGTAATCAACAAGATGATAATGCACATACTCTGCATGTACAACTCCAAGCGTCCACGAACCTAGTATGAGAGTCTTCCATATATGCAACATAGTTATAACAAAGCTCTCAATATCTCGAATGGTCAACGTCCCTTTCAAGTGGGTCTAGGATTTCAACCATTGTGTTTAATTGATGTTGTCATGCATCATACGACTACACAAACAGAATCCACACATTTACTATCTGAGGTTGATAAAGCAACCATATTTATTGAATGCATCAAACACATCTGCCAGTAGGTTCACGACATCTTGGAGAAGTTCAGTTCCAAGTAAAAGCAACGACATGATCAACAATGGATGCCATGAAAGTTTCAGGTGCGCGAAAAAGTGTGGTTGCATTTGTAGAAAGAACACCTTACTGTAGCACACTAGAAGCTCATACCACTCTGATACAAGCCTTAAAACATTACCAAGGTTTTTGGAGATAATATTTTTGAGCAGAGAATCCCCCCATTCCTTGGATTACACCTAGTGTTCAATGTAGACCACCTTCGGCCATATTTTCCACCATTACTAGACACACCAGACATTACATAACAACTCACACCAATAAAGATAAAATCAAACTACATGGAATAGGCCACAACTAATCGGATCATGGAAACGTAGATCAAGAACACGCAATAGTATAATATCCAAATGTAGTGGGCTATCAATGTTGGCCAAATCTTGCACCAAGGCAATTGGCTCACTAGGGACGAAGTTCAATGAAGTTTCCCCATCTCATGGAGGTTCTCAATATAATGGGGTCCATTGCTTCCTAAGAGGGGAGGAATGATCCAAGTGGATATTGGTGGCCACCCGCCTATTCCACTTGGACCCCCACCATTATACCATTATGTCTTTCAATTTTCGTAATTGTAGAACAATTTACTATTTTTGGAAGTTTTTCAAGCCTTGAACTTCCAGAGTCATTTTGAGGCCCTAAATAATGCTTTTTTGGAAAACGAGAAAACATGAGACCTTGATTGATGTTTGCAGTCAAATTTATATTCCTTTGATATATATATTTATAACTAGGTATCGTGCATGTCAAATAGAGATTGTATGCCAAAGTTAGGACCCTAGGAAGTTGATGTGTCAATTTTACCTAATGGGGACCATAGTTTTGGTGCTTCATCTCCTAGGGTTAGGTTTTTGGATGTTTAGGGTTTTCCATTGTTTCTCAATAATAAATAGGCCTTTGATACTCATTGTAACATAGTTCAGAACATGTAGCTACCAGATATCTTCTCAGAGATAAGCCACCATCGCCCAAGCTAGTTTATTTCCATTATGTATGTAAACATATTTTAGTTCTCTGATATTAATTAAACAAAGTTTCATTTATGTTGCATCTCTGTGTTTATTTTTATATCTGTATTATGTTGCATTCCTGCATAAGTCTGGACCACATGTCCTTGTGCTTTCTTCTTGTTTCATTTTGGTGGATTAATCAGGAAACTTCTATAGCCACTTGTTTGGTGTCCATGATTATCATATTTAAATCCTTCAGGGGCATCCAATAAGGGAAAAAATTAGTTGTAACTCAATACCACCTTCATGAGAGTTAGTCGATTTATTCCTTTCAAAGTTACATGAGGAGGGCCTTCTTGAGGAATTCATTATTTTACCAATTGTTTTTTTAATTTTACTCTAATTGGGTTTATGAGAAAAAATAGATCTATGTTGATTTATTGCTCCATTTAACCTGCTTCCTTTACTGCTAATATGAATATGTAAATTTGTTGGTCCTTAGCTTGATTTGTGCCTTTGTTTTCATTGTTATTATCTCTTTTGTTGTGCATTAAATGCCCATTTGCCAGATGCCATGTATTTCCTTGACTTCAAGAATAGATTACAAATTCAAACTCTTCTACTTCTTTACGCCTCTTTTCCTAAAAAAAATTATTCCTTTTTTTTTCTTATTCTAAGAAGAAGGTCTGATCTTGCCACTTTTACACTCAATTTCTTTGTGCCCATAATTTGTACAATTATAACATTCAATGTAATTGAGAAAAGGAGAAATAAATTGTTTCTTATAAGAATGTACCTATGGGGAGTTTCAAGTATGTTGTCCCTAGTTCTTGACGACTGATAAGGCTAATTTCTAACATGATTATCTGCTAGATAGGTTTTATAATGGACAACTCTATGGAAAAGAATTGTACATGAATGACATCTACCATAAAACAAGTACAAATGAATAAAAAATAAATAAAAATAAAAATTGTACTTACTGACAATTTTTCTTTCTTGATATGGTTTGTTGTTTCTTTAATAGATTTATCTTTGAGGGATATAGTGATTTTGTTGAATTCTTTATTGACCTTCTTAGTTGTTCGAAATATTGTAAGTTTCCCTCTTTTGATGTTGTTGATTTATATTTTCCTTATCTATATTGGTGTTAGGTCCTTTGATTTCATTAACATAGTTAATTGGTTCTTTTCCTTCAACCTTGTTGGTGCATGATTCTTCTTCATGACCTTGACCAGTCTTGATGAGAGGAGATCTTTGGCTACTAAGAATATCATTTAAAATGTTGGTACTATTATCAAACATTTGATATTGATTTATCTATTCATTGGTATTTTCCAAATCATTTCTCAATAAGACAATCTCAACTTTTAATCTCTCACAAACACCTTCTCCTTCAATCAGTTAACTAGTCATCACTTCTTTCATTCTTTTGGCTTCTTCTAAATCTATTTTCAGAATAATGAAGGATGAACCTTAGATATGTGTCCTTCTTTCTGATGCTCCTTGGATAGACCCTTTCTTAAGGATGTATTATCATTTTTTAGTCTTTCATAACTATTTTCCTTGTGCTTTAGCTTCTTTGATAGGATTTATTGAATTCTTTTTGCTTCTTCTAGGTGGACCTTTTAAAGATTTACTGAATTGTTATTAGAAGAATGACTTTAGTTTTCAGAATCTTTCAATTTTTCCTTCATTCTTATGTTCTCTCTTTTGGCCTTCTTTAACTTATCTAGAGTAGTAATCAACTCTCCTTCAAGATTTACTCTATATTCTTCTTCATCTATCTCATTAGGGGAACTAACATGTTCAAATCTATGGTATATTTCACTATCAACTTATTTTTCTTATGAATCTAATATCTCTTTCTGATTGGCTTTAATTTCTTGAACAATATGATGATCCTATAAAGCCATGAGTATAGATCCCTATTCATCAATACTAGATGTATGTCTTTCTCTTTTTTTCTAACAAGCAATCATCTTCTAAGGAGTAAACACTTTTTCTATTTAGCTCGTAATATTTTCTCTGAACATCATGTTCTTCATTATCACTACCATTTTCTAAATTACATATAGACATTTAGAAGAAAGATAACTTATTCTTCTACAATTAAAAAAGAAAACAAACTTACCTACGAATGTCGCTCCTTCTCCATCTTCTCTACTGTCTATCTCGAGATTTGATAAATTAGTAGCATTGTGACCTATTTCTCCACATTTGAAGTATTTGATAAGTTGCTTACATTTTTCTGATATCTTGTGTTGCCTCCTTTCGATCCGAGCTTTGTTCTTATAAGAGTCATCTCTTAATCAATCATGCTATTTGATATTCTTTAAATATATGTGTACTTTTTCGTTCTAAGAATATTTCTTGACTTCGAATGCCATGTGAGAATATTCATCATAGATGAATTGCAACTTATTGCATATCTCATTTTCACTCTCTCAACAAATTACCTTGTTAGAATTTTATTTAGACAACCCATTCAAGATTGTCTTCATATCTTCAATATTATAGTCATTCTTCTTTCCATTTACAATTGATAGCCATACATCCAACCCAAGAACCTTTAAATAGATTTTATTCTTTCCTTTTAGAGTGCATAATATGATCCATTTAATAATGATATTCCATATAATGGGGAAAGCTAATATTAGTTAGCCATGATCCCTTGAGATATAAATGCTAGTGGTCACAAACTATTATTGAATGAATCGAATTTGATACAAATTGTTAGAAACTAGGATAATATTGAGAGCGCGATGAATTAGTATTATATAATTTCCAATATTTAATATTATTTTGCTATAACTAATCAATCACACAACAACAAAATTGATCATACAGCATACACATATGAGACACATATATTTACATGGAAACCCATAAAGGGATAAAACCAAAAATATTCCTTTTTTTCCTAATTTAAATGCAACCTCCAACCAACTGTTACTTCAAATTTACTGGCACCAACCAAAAGGAGACAATCATCCCCTATTCTACAAGCACCAACTCGCAGGAGGCACCAACACCTTTTGAATTACAATCACCCACTTGTTAGTGCCACCAAGCCCTATTGTTTGCAAGTACCAACCTTATCTTTACACGCACCAACCTAAAGGAAGAACCAACTCCTTGAAGTTTATAGGAAGCAACATAAGGGAAACACCCACTCCCTATATCGAAGAACCACATTGATTTTCCTTATAGATCCCTATTTTATCCTTTTTTAAACTCAAACTCATAAGATTTATTTCAATTCAAACAGTTTGACTTATTTGTAATGATGTCACTTATTCAACTCTCACACAACTAGATATTTTATTGCAACACAAATATGCTTAGACCTGTAATACTTTATATTTTTGTTCTCATGTTATATGAAGCTCTTATTCTCTATCTCAAATATGAATTATTATTCCCTAAATATAGACTACATTTTCATAAGAATTTTCAATTTTATCCTATGGTATACTCGTTGGTTCTTGATGTCATTTTTTCTTCCTCTACAATATGTTTCACACCTCTTATCCCAACATCTCTTAAACAATAACTTAACATAATTGTTTCTTTTGGAGTTCCTCTCATTTTCATTCACAATATGCATTTCAAATATACACCAGCCAAATTCATTTGGTTTTTTAACGATATAAGTTAAACATCCTCTTCACTCTTCATTCTTCCTATGATTTGTTCTTTAGGTAAAGTGAGAAGGTAATCGCGTCACACAAAGAGAGAAAAATAAAAATAAACTCAACTCTCTTGCTTTGGTTCTCTGTATTTAATATACTTGATTTGGTTTAGATGCGCACTCAATAAACTCAGTGACACGCACATCATCGCCATTGAATTTGTATTTATAGTTTATGGTTTATGATGTAATGGCTTTTATAGGACCAACATGAGGAGTTTACTAGCCCCCATAAATTAATAATCATGGGTTGTCACCTTCAATAAATTCAATGTTGAACCCATTATTTACACTAAATTTTCATGTACTTTTTTGATAGGGTCAAGGCCACATGACATTGTTCCAATCACTTTTTCCCTTGGGGGCTTATTTCCTTGACCCATAAGACCATGTCACACGACCATGTCCTTAACCATCCAAGGGGAAAAATCTATGGATATCATGCTATCATCATGGTGACATCATCATGTCACATGGCACTCTTTGGGTGGTTCCATGTGTGATTTTGAACCAAACCACTGGATCACCCAAAAGCACAATATACAAGTGATACATGGCACCCTTCAATGCGTCCATGTGTATCCACATCATCACCTTGAGCCATGACATTTCTCTGTCACTACCACCTATCCCCAAATGTGTTTCCCTATCATGTTATGGTCCACTTGGATGCCACTTGTGTTACTTATCACTCTTCTCCCATGCTTTTGAGTGCACACTAATTGGACCAAGTGCTATGATAAGAACTTGAGTACTTAGCCCAAGCACCATGTGACTAGAGACTATGACTATATGCCTTATTTTCCACTTCTTGGTGTTGATGCAACGTATGTGCCACACTTTTTTACCACTTGTTCCACAAATATTCTATGTGTTAAAACTATTTTGTGAATTCCAATAGTTTTGCAGACACCCAAATAGTGGTTTTTGTACCTAGCGATGGGGGAGGGGAAATATATTTGAGCCATCGACGGGAAATACCTTTTGTGCAACCTCCCTAAGAGATAAGCTCTTCCTCCCATCTCTTATGGAACCTTTCCCTCCTATAAATGTCTCCTCCATGA